>OU015469.1:11385761-11693261 GCA_907164805.1 Brachyptera putata
GTAAATTATAATTCCAATTTTTTTAAAATTCGTACAATAGACAATCGTTCTCAGAGTTCACTATACCTAAATTTGACCACATTACCAATATGAGCCAATGTATAGATTTCTTCTGAGAAAAATGGAACAAAAATCTAATTTACATTTCAGAAACTATTTTATTGAAAGTTCACGTCGAGAAAGGGTACACGTCCATCAGATGTATGTGGTCTTTTAGTCAAAAATGACAAATTCAACCACGTAGCAAAGTGATATTTCTCAAAATCTGCTGAACGTGTGCCCTTACCAAATACGTGGCAAACAGACGTGTATGTTCTCCAACAAGTATATGCCGCGATGTTTGAAACTTTGCTAATAACTAGAAGTCGGCATCCTCGAACTTTGAATTCATATTGCACCAAGAAGACATCGAATGTGTTCTCAATTACAACGCTATTAATTAACTGTCTTGGTTTAGTGTGTCCCGAGGTTAAACACGTCATTGGAGTTAGAACTTATGTGTTATTAATTAAATGCGAGAATCGTATTATGAAATACGTGATATTCTCTGAAACACGGCCCTTCCACCGATAACTAGTCAGGAATAAGTTACATAATTTCGGACAGACACTGGCCATTAACATACTGACAATTAAAACAGTTTTTTGTGATATGGCCTACAATGGAATCAACTACAAACACGGCACTTCCACCGATAAATAAGCATGGATACGATATATACTGTTTATATGAAAACGCGGTTAATTTTGATATATTCGTGCTGGTATATGCAATTATATAACGACTGTTATTCAATAAAAACATGCGCTTCCACTGATGAATAAATGCATCTATTATTCAAATTTTAATAATAAAATAACTATTGAAATGAATGAATCTATATTACATAATTAAATTGACAGGTGGACTAGTTTCTCGTGATTGATATATAATGAGATTATGAGATGGTAGATATTTTATGAAAAGTGACACTTCATGAAATTTCATAAAATGAGCACGTATTCGATAGCAGGCTAACGATACGAAATTGAGTATATCAGTGGAAGTGCCACTTTTCATAAATGTGTATTATTTCATAATCACATTATTCATCACGAAAAACTGGTTCAATTACCGATTATGCGATGAACAATTAATTATTGTGAATACATGGCTGTGGTATTTATAAAAATAATGTACTTTCACCATTATATCAACATACATTTCTTACCACGGTAATACGTGTCTGCTACGATATCGTCACCAGATCAACACCGCCGGCCGCGATACAAGGCAGCCAACAGAAGTAGTTTCATCAGGAAAAATAATCCTGTTGGATCTCATCTATCCCGTCTCTTATCGCATTTCCTCGGGGGTAAGAGACGCGTGGGATCGCGATAAAATTGTCAATTTTCCATCTTCACGTTGTCGCTTATCCGCCTTATTGGGTCAAGTTGTTAGCGGCTTATGTCCCCACCCTCTAACCGCAGCCTCGCTTTCAATCTCGCAGACGGTCTGCAGGGCATTCGAATATCACGCGGAGGTTGGGAACATGACACTGGATTTATAAACTACGTTGAATGAAAATCAAAACAGCTGGAGTGAAATAACGTAGAAATGTACGTGATACTAACGTATTGTATCATTTTGTTTTTTTCCCGTTGGGCGCCAAATGAATGCTACCTTTTTTAGAGCCTCCGATACGCTTTTATAACCAAGTCAAGTAGCTATAGCTAATATTTATCTTACAATGTAGGCCTATTATACAACACGGTAATTGAATCGATGAATGAAACGTAGACCTACATTTATTCGTATATAAGTGATCTGTCAATACACTTCAGGGTTATTATTATCAGGGTGATTATTTAAATATAGAATCCTAACTACAGTTACGTAAGTTGGGCCGGGTTTTATTCATTTATTTATCAAAAGATTCTCACAAAAACTCAGGCATTGTGTGAAACTCGACAATAGTGCCGAATTGACTTCAAGAATCTAATGCTGATACTAAGCTAATTGAGCTATGCAGACGGATGAAGCTACAAGTTATAGTTATTAAAATTATCATATTCAGAATAACTATATAGAAGAATATTATCAAATACAGAGATTTATTCACATCTCTCCCAGTTTCAGTATGTTTATAATCTTATCAATCAGTTGAATGATTAAATGTATCCGCAGCATAAACCACTGGTATCTATACTTAGGTATATATCCACGTGGTATTGTAGTGAACCTAGATAAACACTTGTAGCATTAGATAGTAATATATACGCTAGCTATGGGAGTTGAGAGAAGGACCATGCAGTGGCATTTTAGTATTAGTGTAACTTCATATTTGTCAATGCTTTCACATTCCTTCATTATTCCAAGTTCATACCTGTAACTGCAACCCCCTCTCGACCCACCCTAGCGGTACTTTTACCGTTAGTTCTTAGAATAGTTAGGTTATTGCCCTCGGTTAGACGCTGCGTTTACCGAGGTTTCTTTAAGGGCTTCACCCCCTCTCTACAACACAAGTTCTCTGGTTCTCGACTAGCAAGGAGCTAACCAATGCGTTGCTCAAATAATAACTATGTACTGCGTAACACGAGACACAAATAAATTACGATAGAAGCAATAAGGAGTACTATCGTCATTTTGGGAGATCACCGTCGTCACCGACAAGATCCATTCCTTCACCATGATCCCGCTCGGCGCTCAACACGACTTATTATAATGGTGACACGCGGACTGGGATCTTTCTCAGTTGAATCTCCTGGCAAGTGAAGTGGACTCGAGTTTCTTGAAGAAAACCATCTTCGCGTGTATTACTACAATGTACGTTCACGCTACTTCATCACAGTATCGGTAAGTTTGATTTTATAACTAAGTTTCTCTCCCCCCCCCCAACCAGTTAGAAAGGTCAGTGCAAATGGATACACAAAGTAGGATATGTTCTGTGTACTTGATATTCATTTATGCACCTAGGTTATTCGTTTTGTAATGTAGGTTTCTCATTTAGTTCATTTATGAGAAGTTACGGTTCCGTAAAGGATATTAAATATTGTGTCAAGTAAATTATAGTTGGGTTTATAAAAAAAAAAAAAAAAAAAAGAAGAAAAATAAAATGAACGAATTCGAGGCCCAGATGCAGGAGCATACAGTTAATATAGGTGGCCTTCTGCCTTTGACCGTGGAGTTTTCCGGGGAGGATCCCGAGGTGACAGTAGACGTATTTTTTAATAAGATCGAACAGGCTGCGACTTTGGGGTACTGGAACGATGCCCATAAGGCCACGGTGGTGCGAGTTAGGGTAGTTGGCTCTGCGCAAGAGTTCTTGTCGGCTAAGGACGAGTTTCTTACGGCCACGTACGCCGTGCTAAAAACGGCTCTGTTGAAACGTTTCCGTCAAGCAGAGACAGGGATCCAACAGACGCAGAGGTTCGTTCAATGTATGCAACGACCGGGAGAGTCGGTTCAACGGTACGCAACCAGACTACGTTTGTTAGGCAAGGCTACGTTGGTGTTGTCTGACAATCAAGCGGAAAACGTCGTGCGGAAAAAGGTGCTAGAGGAGACGACTCTGGCGCAGTTCGTCAGTGGTCTGCGAACAGACCTCAAACGACTTCTGCTCACAGCGAAGCCTACCACTTTCGACCAGGCGTTAGAGTTGGCTTCCGAGGAGGAACAAAACGAGCTGGTCATCAAGGTGAACAAGTTGTCGATAAACGCCATTGCGCAACAAACGAACCCGGCACCTCCACCAGTGCCTCATCAACCACTCCCCTCGCTACCACCGTCGGACCAACATCGTTGGGAACCGAACCTAGTCTATTGTACGTACTGTGGCACCAGGGGCCATTATGAGATAGGTTGTGGGAGTAAGCCTCCCCAGCAGAAAACAAATAGGGCCGTACACTGTTATCAGTGTGGCCAGATAGGACATTACCGGTCATCCTGTCCCCGGTTGGTACCCAGCCGAATTATGCCCCACCTCCTCAAAATTACCCTCAACCGCAAAGGTTTCGAAACCCGCGTCCCCCGTTCGCCGTACCTCAAGTTCAAGCCATGTTTGACTCCAATAACGCGTATGATTATTATCCTCCACCACACGCGTATACTCCACCTTGGCCACCACAATATTCCAAGCCCAAACTCAAACCCAATACACCCCTCAGGTATACGGCCAACACCTCCCGCCCCACCAAGCTCCACCCACGCATCCTTTAAACTGTCACGGCTCTTCTTCCATCCCTCGGACTGCAGAGCCATAGATAGGGTTTACGCAATAATATGTACGGCTCTGACGTGGGAATAACTAGTGTGAAAGCGTTAGTCTTACATAACGCGCTATCAAGAAACTACGCTAACGATACTGGTACGTTTTTAGTTGACTCAGGAGCCGCCGCATCGCTTATCAATAAGTCCGTAGTTCAGAACCGAGGGATAAATATAAGGCCGAGTAGGCGTGAGATATGCGATGTCTCGAATAACCGTATTCCTGTTGCAGGGGAGGCAGAGTTAAATATAGTATTAGGAAATAAGGCCTATTTGTATACGTTCATAGTATTAGATGACAGTTTAGTTCTAGATGTGTCAGGCATTTTCGGTCGAGATTTTCTCAAACATTTCGGCATAACCATAGACTTTAACAGCGACCTGTGGATAGATTCAAACAATACCGTTTGCTTAGACAAAGATTATTGTGTTTCCTATCGTCTGGGAACTGTCAGAGTTATGTCAGAACAGGAGATGTCTCGACTACCGTTACACACCTCCTTTAATGAGGTAGGTACACCTGACACGGCTTACCCGAATAGATTAGATCTACTCAATAGTCATTTACAGGACCATAGCCAACATAGCATAGACGCCGGCTTGAACTTGGCTCTCAGTACCCAGGTTCGAACCCAGCCCTCTAATAATAGTACTGATATAGAATCAGGCCTTGTTCTCAGTACCGAGGTCCGAACACCTACCCACACTAAGCGAAATAGTGTAGCATCGGGGTCTAACTTGTCTCTTAGCAAACAAGTTCGTTCGGGGGAGAGTACTGACGTCACGTCCCTGGACGGCCTGTCTCTTAGCACACAGGTTCGTTTAGAAGCGGAAACGTTAGTACCCGCCCGTAGTGAGTTCCTGTGCGAAGGTACTCAATGCAACTTGCTATATACAAACCAAGATACGGTTGGATTCAGAACTTTGTTGTTTGAGCCGGAAGAGGTGATGGTTCATGGTTTGAGAGTCGCGAGAACTGTAGTAGAAGAACGTCCCGACAAGACGCTACAGATTAAGATCATGAACGTGACCGCTCAAGATCTAGTTATAAGGGCAAAAACACTCGTCGGAGTATTAACACAAATTGACTTGACACTTGATAGATACAGTCAAGAAAAAATATCTACCGTTGGCTTAGCACGCTCTAAGTCTAGCGATAAGGAGATTAGCCTGGAAGATAAACGGAAAATTGACGAGTTAGTTAAGTTAGACCACTTGTCCACGGAAGAAAAGACTAAACTTACGCCGCTGTTGTACGAGTTTGCCGATGTGTTTTTCGCACAAGGTGAACCACTGGGTTTAACTACTCACACCGAACATAAAATAATTGTTAACCCCGGAACTGCACCGATTCATCAACGTCCTTACCGAGTACCATTTGCACTTAGATCGGAAATGGATAGTCATATAACCGACTTGTTAAATAAAAATGTTATTCGACCAAGTGTTTCACCGTGGAGCTCTCCGGTTATATTAGTAAAGAAACCGGACGTACAAGGCGAAAAAAAATACAGATTTGTAACAGACTTCAGAAAGTTAAATGCAGTTACTGTTCGCGATTCATACCCCCTGCCTTTGATAGACGAAACGTTGCAACAGTTAGGTAGTAGTAAGTACTTCACGACACTCGACATTGCTCAGTCGTTTTATCAAATAAAAATAGCCGAATCAGATATAGAAAAAACAGCCTTTTCGGTCAACGGACAACATTACGAGTATCTCAAAATGGCGTTCGGATTAAAAAATAGCCCGATGACGTATCAGCGCATGGCAAACAGCCTTCTGTCAATATTAAAGGTCGTAAGGTGTTGGTATACCTGGACGACGCAATAATAGCTTCGAGCAGTATTGACGACCATTTGACGCAACTCAGAGATGTGTTAGAAACGTTTCGAGATTCAGGTCTCAAGCTTCAACCGAACAAATGTAAGATACTATGCCCTGAGGTAAACTATCTAGGTCATCTTATCACGAGTGAAGGGGTGAAAACTTGCGTCACCAAAGTAAACGCTATCCTAAACTGGCCTACGCCCACCACGGTAACCGACCTCAAGGGTTTTCTAGGGCTAGTGGGTTATTATAGGAAGTTTATACCACACTACGCAGACACGGCACTTCCACTGACAAGGTTAACACGTAAGGGAGAGAAGTTTGAGTGGGGTCACTCACAGGTCCAAGCTTTCGAAACCCTCCGCCAGGCCCTTGTCACTGACCCAGTCTTAATATACCCCGACTTTGCGAAAGACTTCCGCCTTATTACAGACAGCTCGCAGTACGCCATGGGCGCCGTCTTGGCTCAAGTGGTAGACGGGGAAGAGAAACCCGTGGCTTACGCTAGTCGTCAGTTGAAACAGGCAGAGACTAATTATTCCTGCATTGAAAGGGAGATGAATGCCGTTATATGGGGTATAAAAACCTTCAACTGTTTTCTCTACGGTCGACCATTTCGCGTATACTGTGACCACAAGCCAATCCAGTGGTTCATGGGACTAAAAAACCCGTCGTCCCGCCAAACTGGCTGGTCAGTACTATTGTCGGAATATGATTTTGAGGTCGTATATCGCCCGGGTAGTCAGATTGCCAATGCAGACGCTCTGTCTAGGGTCAAAATAAACGCAAATAAGACTGCGCGTCACGTAGGTCTAGACAACCAGGAAGAGGACCCTCTAGAATACGAGGCGGTGTTTGACAGACAGAGGATTAGGGTAGAGCAACGCGCTGATGCCAAGTTAAAACCTATCATCGATGCACTGGAGGTAGATAATTTGTGCAACGATCAGTTCGCTCTAGATGAAGACAGACTCTTGTATAAGATAAGGTCTCCGTCGCAAGTACAAGACGTTCTTGTAGCGCCGAGTACTATGAAAGAACGAATCATGTTCAACTTACACTCTACACCTTTCGCCGGTCATTGTGGCATAACGAGAACGATAGACCTCATACGATCACGTTTCTATTGGTTTGGCATGAACCGCGAGATAAAACAATATTGTAAAATGTGTATTTCCTGCCAACGCCGAAAAAATGTAGTGCCACCAACGAAAGCGCCCCTACAACGATACCCAGAGTTAGAGACTAAGTTTGTTCGAATCCATTTAGATATACTGGGGCCCTATAATGTGAGTGACAGAGGGAACAAGTACATGTTGACCGCGATAGATGCCTTTACAAAATACATTGTCTGCGTTCCGATCGAGAACCAAACTGCCGCCACCGTCGCACGGGCCTATGTGAATCACGTAGTAACTACATTTGGTGTGTGTGAGATCATGATTACAGATATGGGTGCCAATTTTTTGTCTAGCCTATTTGAAGAGGTATGCCGCCTATTGCACATTAAACACCTACATACCCGAGCCTATATCCAAAGTCCAATTCAAACATCGAGCGGGCACATAGAACTATCAGCAATATCATGAGTCACTTCAATGAAAAAGATCCAAACTCGTGGGACGACTCGGTTCCCTTAGTTACGTTAGCTATGCGAAGTTGCGTATCAACTAGTACGGGCTTCTCCCCCTTCTACTTAATGACCGGGGTGGACGTCACTCTTCCGTTTGATACTATCATTACCCCAACGCGAACTAAATACAACCTGGATTCGCATTATCCTTCGGAACTACAAGCTAGACTGTCATATGCGTTCAAACTTGTTCGAGAAAACTTAAAACGCGCCACCGACAAAAACGAGGCATACTATAACAGAACGGCACGAGAAATAACATTTAAATTAGGAGACCTCGTCTTTCTCCACACCCCCGCACTAGCAAAAGTAGGTATGCCGAAGAAGTTAGCTAGACTTTGGGATGGCCCTTATCGCGTTCTCGCTAAGAAGGGTGAAGTTAACTTTGAAATCAAACCACTGTACGGAGGCCCTGTACAAAACGTAAATGTTAACCGTCTAAAACTATACCTCGAGTTTACTCCCGAAGAGCTAAATGACGACTTGAGCGTTAAACCAGTAGAAGTCGATGCAACTAATAACGCGGAAGCGTCGCTCGCGGAAAATAGTGTACAATTGAACATAGATACCGTAGATAGTAGCACTGTAAATAATAGGTTAGGTGAAGTGGACCCGCCCCCCTCGTCTGAAAGTCTGATAAGTGAACTGTCAGATTCAGATGACGTCGACGACGAAGTTGACCACGTGTCGAACCCGGTCTTTCGTAAGCCTCTCGTTAAACGCAAAAACGTCCCCTTGTCGACTTATGATCCCCGAGACCTAACAATACCAGGTAAAATAGTGCTAGCGAAACCCACGACCGAACACATTCAGGCACCACCGCCCGTCGTAACTAGTCAGGCGTCAAATAGTATGACTGCTACTACGTCAGTCGCCGGCGAAACAAAAGTACCCATCAGGCCTAAGAAAAGGACATTCCTCCTTCGACGCGAGTACTTAGGTCGGCCGCACAAAAAGTCTTGTCAGTTAAGCTATCGGGAAAGTAGCCGATACAAGAGCCTTACGAGTGGAAAAAAGTAACAGCCCTAAACCAGCCGTCACAAGGTGGAGGTAGTAAAAAAAAAAAAAAAAAAAAAAAAAAAAAAAAAAAAAAAATTGCAGCTTGCGTAGCAAGTTCAGTGTGGATCGAATGGATTCGAGTTCCAATGATTAGGTAAATTCAAATCAAAGAGAGAAGAGAGTGAATGGTTGTGTGAATGTGAGAGTGAAGGAAAGCGTGGACCAACGACAAGAAAAGGACGCCGGACTTTGGACTACTCCCTTAGAGAAGTGGACGAACCCGGATGTCGCCCGCAGCGAAATAACAATGCCCACCGAACGAGTCAGTAAAAAGATATCGCACCACGGCCAGCTTACCTGCTCCACACTGTCTACCACAGGTGTCACGTCATGTAGACGTTGTCAAAAGTTGTACTTAAGACGTACTTTCTTATCTAGTGTATTATGTTCAAATCTCTCATCGTCGTATTGTTCAAATTATGCCACCTGTATTTGGATGTTGAGTAATTCTTGGTTATGGTCAACGACCTTACCTGTCGATCAACCCTTGGCCTAAGTTTAACCTAGATAATAAGAATAGCAACTAAGAACAAATAATTTTGTAGAATGATCACAATATTAAGTCGTAAATGTTCATTAAATAAGTTTTCCACCAACAATTGATCATATAACACACTTGCGTTGCCCATTCGACTCGTTTGTACCAAATGTTTCACTTAGAGCTATAATCTAACACGCATCATACGTCACAAAAAAAAAAAAAAAAAAAAAAAAAAATAAACAAAAAAAAACTCCCAGTTATCTGCCGAACCGTTTGATTCTAGATTGTGCGACACAACGCTGCCGGAATCGAGCTACACCTGAATGAACACCGTGAACATCATGGGGACCCACACAACACGCAACACAAGACGGATCGAACCAAGGACTGCAATAGACCTACAAAACAAACATCGGTCGAGTCCGGATTCATCAATGTCCCGAAGTGTGCGTCGGTGGCCCATCAGAAGTGAATTCATGAGCGTGTGAAATGTTCCGGTTGTAGATTCCGATTCCGAGTAGTGGTGTCAAACAAACTCTAGTCCACAAACTCATAACTAGTTCAAGCAGTCGTTGCTGACGTCCTAAGCGTGAGATATATCTCCAAGTTAGATGTAACCAACTAACTGTCACTGTCAAAACTGATACGAGATAAATTGTGTGTAAAAACAAAAAACAAAAAATTATATGTTTCATTTTGGATACGATTGCAATTTCGTACCGCTAAACTAATCATTGTACTTGAAATTTTGGAATGACAAGATGTCTTATATATAGTATTAGATCTTTTATTGTACACACGTATTTCTTTAAGTCTCAACACTCACCAGCTTACTAGTATAGTCCAGTACAAATAATGTAAATTACTCGCTGGTAATCATTACTTTAATTAATTCATGTAATATAAGTCTACTCAAGTGTTTCTCTAATTCATTTCATTGTGATTAAAGTCATCCCTTTAGGAGATAACTTCAATCTAGATTGTTTGGGGTTCTGTAGTGAACCTAGATAAACACTTGTAGCATTAGATAGTAATTATATACGCTAGCTATGGGGAGTTGAGAGAAGGACCATGCAGTGGCATTTTAGTATTAGTGTAACTTCATATTTGTCAATGCTTTCACATTCCTTCATTATTCCAAGTTCATACCTGTAACTGCAACCCCCTCTCGACCCACCCTAGCGGTACTTTTACCGTTAGTTCTTAGAATAGTTAGGTTATTGCCCTCGGTTAGACGCTGCGTTTACCGAGGTTTCTTTAAGGGCTTCACCCCCTCTCTACAACACAAGTTCTCTGGTTCTCGACTAGCAAGGAGCTAACCAATGCGTTGCTCAAATAATCACTATGTACTGCGTAACACGAGACGCAAATAAATTACGATAGAAGCAATAAGGAGTACTATCGTCATTTTGGGAGATCACCGTCGTCACCGACAAGATCCATTCCTTCACCATGATCCCGCTCGGCGCTCAACACGACTTATTATAGTATTGAGATTGGTGACATAAATCAACAACTCTTGTTACTAATTCAACGTAACATGCATCAAGTGACGACTCGTAAATAGAATGTGAAACCATACTAGTTGTTAGCATGTGTCGTTAAATTTAACTGCTATGTTCATTCACTACTCTTCTAAACGTTTTACTGTCTTCGTGCAGTAAACCCTCGCCTATTGGTCTCAATTTCACGCTTTCAGGCACAACCTCAGAATGATACCGTCATCTCTTGAGATTACATGGAGGGGCGTTACGCAAGGTTAGGCAATCTACTAACCTTGGGTGAAGCGATAATCGACACTAAAAGTAACAACAGAATGCACTTGTAAATGCCAATATGGCCGACGAAAAGTAAGAAATGAACAGTTGAAAATGTAACATTTTTAATAAATGTCATTGTTGAGATATGCGCGCGCCTTATTTAGTGACTTTTCAAAAGTTTCGCTGTTTTCCACTGCCAGCGTATCTGCTACTTTTACTTTTTTATATATATTGGGTTTAACGACGCACTGTTATGATAACACAGATCTATTGGCCTCGGATGGATGATTAATGAGATGATGATTTGAAGGTTCTTGGGTAATGGGAAGGATAGTCGGAAGGAAGCGGTCATGGCCGATTTATTGTAGGAACCATTCCGGCATTAGCCTAGACTGCAGAGGGAAACCATGAAAAACCCCTGTAAAGATGGTCGGCGGCGGGGATCGAACTGGGTTCGAAATTACCCTCGCCTCCCGGATCACATGAAGCGAGCGCGTTAACCACTGCGCTGCATGTAACTGTCGATTGGTCGAATATCAAAGCATAACCAGTGTACAGATGGAAGTGTACCATATTATTTGTTTGATCCCTGTTCTGACCCACTTGTCATAAAATAACCGATAGTCAACTTACATCATAAACCATACTAAGCTTTCAAATTGACTGTCATAATGCGTATTTGAGCGCTATGGATCCCAATATGGTCCAATACAGGAGGAGAACAAGGTTATCAAAATGGTTTCTACGTTGCCTTCATCACGGTGTAGGGGCGTGTAAGGAAGATTAATTACAAGCGAAATGTGTGACTGAAACAATTGAACGTTTCACGTATCGCTAACCAAATATTTAATCTAGCTACACTCAACGCAGCTAGAGGCCATCAGCCAAGACAACAGCTGACTTCACACAGACTCGGAAATCCTCGGTCTTACGGAATGTCACGAAGAAAATAGTGCTCGATAGAGACGTACCCAACCATTGATATATTACTCATCTTCGTGGGAGACGATTGTCTTGTCCTGAACTGACATTCAGAACAGTCCTGATGTTTCTTTGGGTAACAAGCCATATACAGTATAACGACAGCTCTTTTATCAAGGTATATATTCGAGTGAACGATATATGAATGATACCTTTACAAAATCTCATGTCTTACGCAGGACTCGAACCCATACTCTACTTGACTTCAATTTCTAAGGTAATGCCATGACTGAACCAAGTCTAGATGGCGGGTGAGATCAGTGCTGTATGTACACATGTCTCCTAATGCGAGAACCTTGATTACGAACATGAGTTTGAAATGAGTTTCACGTAAATGCCAAGTTACCTCCGCTACGCCACTGCTAGTGCAAGTACTGCGAGTTGTGGAAGGAACAACATATTAAGATTAATGACCGTTAAACCTCGGCAATAAGCGTTACACGTTGCTGGGTCAAAACGGATGCGCGTTGTAGTGGAGTAATAAGGAAGACGGTCGATCGAGAGAGCGCTGACGTGAACTAAAGGATAACCAAAAGGGGTGGGAAGAGAGTATTACGGATAAGGGTTAGTTAAACGTTTCAGATATTATTGATCTATAATTTGAAAAAGTTTATTCAAAGTTGGACTATTTTCAATATTGGCAACCACAGGCATCAAGAATCCCGAATGAGATCACAAAAAAATGATCCAGAAGATGACAGTAACCATCATGTATGATTGTTGATAAGTCGATAAAAATGGACCATCAGAAAAAAAACATACTCTCAATATGAACTCAAGTGAAAAAGTTCTGATTAGATACAAGGTTGCGTATTTGAAACTCCAAATACTAAGATTCATCTGCGTAAAAAGAATGCATGGACCAGCTGCTAACTGAGTGGTTTAGGATGGGAGATATGTTCGATTGGAACCTCCTTCTTTCATGCATACAAGTAGATACGTAACAGCTCTAGTCATGAAGTAGTTAAGTGAGTATCGTAATGTAGCCGGTAGCAAAGTTTCATGTCTGGCAAACAGTCAACTCCAGGTGTCTACGAATAAATTAGAAAAGTTGAGAGATGAAAATACATAAAATGAAGATCCTTGCGCTCTCGTCTCGACTTAGAAGCCGAGAGCAAATGCTTTCAACGAGAAAACTCTTCGCGCGATGAGAAGAAAATTAAAATATTGAAACTTTGAACTACTTTCATCTACGGTTGTGAATATTCTTTCAGTGCATTTCTTAACATTCGGAAGGAGCGTTATTAGCATACGTCGAGTAGATCATGATTAAGTTAGATTCAACATAGAAGTATCGTATAACAGAGCAGAGTTGCATGGACGTTACTTTCTGAAGGGAAAAACTTGATAACGTAATCATTGTTTTCCGTATGAGGAAAAATGTAAGAAAATTCAGACGCTGTTTCTATGAGTGGCAAGCATATAGCGCTGTATTCACAAAGAAATAGTATTCATAAATTTGATAACACGCACTGAGCATCAACACAAAGTCGAAATATATCAACTATAAAATATAGAGTAAATATAGAATATGATATATAAAATATCAGCTATGGAGTATATCAATGCGTCTGAGATTTTCTTTCTCCATAGTGAATTCAATCCGTTAAATTGATTTCAGAATAGAATGAAACACGAAACTGTTTTTTATATATCGAACGTATATTTACTTTTTTTCTTTAATGTTGCTTAACGACCCCACCAACAGCTAGGTTATACGGGGGTACGAATGAGCGGATGATAATGAAAAGATGATAGATGAAAGGACGTTTACAAAAACCCATGCCTTATGCGGGACTCGAACCCACGCCCAACGGTGACTTAAGTTACTAGTATATTTACTTTTATTGAAAAAATGTCATATACGCCAATAGATCTTTGTCATTATTTCATAGTGCGTTATTTAACTCAATAGAGATAAATGAAATTAATAATGAAATACATGTTTTAAATTATGTATTGTGCACTTCGATACTTGGTTATATTAGTCATCATTGTTTGCTCAACGACCCCATCAACAGCTAGGTTATTTGAGGGTGCTTTCTTATAATATATATATCTGTAAATTCTACATTTCTTCTGTGAGAAATTACAATATATTTAGTAACAATACACGTACTGCTGAGAATCTCCCATATACATAGGTATTGCTCTCTTATTTTATTACATTTTGTGTGGTGGGTACTTACAGAGTGGCAGTATAAGTGTGGGTGTTCTGGTCACGGAGGTGGTGGGTATACGTTCACGTGTTCAAGTAACGATAGTGATGGTACATTAAGATTTCAGATCGATTAAATATTGAGAGTATGCCTACATTATTATCATCATTTTCAATTTGGGACGCGCACTTTCGTGACGCAGATGAGCGTGCGATAAGACTCCATTTCATACAATATATGGTATGGAACTTGAGCCTACACGTGTAAATTGTGTGCGTGTCTAAGCCAAAGTGAGAAACAAATGTAGTTGGGGCCCTACAAGATAGTAGATAAGAGTATTCTAGTTCCAACAATGGAATCACGTTGTTCACTTATTGGTCACTAATTGATACCGTTGTACCATACCGGTCAAGTATAGATACATAACCAGTAGTTTCGTAGGACTAAGTCCGATTAGAATGTGGAGGGACAAATGTTCGATTCACATCCCATCTCAGTTTGATGTTCTGTTTAAAATATTTTTATAAACATAATTTTGGCAATGGGTTATTACGGGCGAAGTAGATTTAAAATAAAGTTCAAAAGTTGCGTGTATTTTAGATACTTTTTATATATCCACGAAATGAGATTTTCGTCTACTCACGACCAGCAAACATAACACCGTTATATTTGTGTAGCTGTGATATTTTCAGAGTATCATGAATTATGATTCATGAGAGTGAGGTTTACGTTGAAAAGCGACAGTACATCCATAGAAGCGTTGAATACCCAACGGTGTAGAGAGATAATGCAATTATGAAGTTTTTACAATCACTTCGTTGGGAAACGGCTTTTTTCTTTCGTGATCATACGTGAAGCAGATTCGTAAAGGTTATACAAATTGGAATTTGGAATCTGAGCGAATAATGAGTAACTTCAGAATGGAAATGGTAGTCTTTCAAAAAATAGTAACTTATAATATGCAATAAACTACTTCGTGAAATGATTGTATATTATGTTGAAAATTGCGTATTCCGTATTTCTGTACATTGTGTGATTTACATATTCCAATTATTATACAAATCAGGAAGCCAGAAAAGCATGATGGAAATGTATAGTACACAATATTACTTTTTCTGGTGGTACTGACATAATATATATAATCAATTAATCTTACCCAAAAATATATAAACAATTTCTCAACATGATTACACCACGAAACCCGTCTCTTCTTACCCACTCGTCAATATCACCTCATAAGAATTACATTGTAACACTTCTCTAGTTCAATGTCTAAAGTTTGTGATAGGATACAGTAAAGGTAAAAAGAAACGACGAACGTACGAACAGATGAGCTGAGAAATGGTCTTGTATTAAAGTGTTACGGTATATAACGTTGGCGAGGGGATTGATCTCAAACTCCGTCAAGTGTGTCTACCTAAACCGTCTCAAGAAGTTTCAAACAGTTTCCAAGGCAACGAGATTTCACTAGCTTTGAAAGTTTCTCTCTATACTGACATTGATAGGGTAGTGAATGGAAAGCTTAAATGCACATTCCGAAAGGTGAAATAAGTAGAGTGAGAGAAAGTGAAGCATTTGTAGACATGTGTAACATGCACATTCGTGCATACAATTTCAACGTTTGAATTCCTCTCTGGTCATGCTATGCAGTGTACTTGCATTTACTTGAAGGTCCTCTACCGAATATATAATAATACAAAATACTGTTTGTTGGGTATCCTCCCTACAGCTTGAAACTTGTAACATTTTTGGAAAGTTTTTTTCAATCCATTTATTTTCAACTAATTTGGAATAATATTGTCTCACATAATACATATCAAAAGTAAGTTTAAATGTAATTTATATTGATAGTCAATATAAGAAGTTGAAACATTTAGAGTTGAAACTAATGACAGGTGTACTTATTTATAAATATCGTTTCACCAAATATACATCACGATAATACATCAAAAGTTACAAAAATGTTAAAATAGTACAAAATTCTATTTATTGAAACGCAAACTTGACATAAAGTCATTGTTTCCCTATTGAAGCTTCAAGGACATCAATAGGATCGTTCGAACAGGGCACCACTGGGGTGGTCTTTTCACACAATAGTGAATAATTAGTTATAAGTAACTTATGTGCGGATACTACTTTTGGAGTCACCAGAATTTGCTTATACTAATGGAGAAATTCATCTTCACCATTTTTTCTCATGTTCACGCAACAGTGTCATTGAACTAAAAAGTGGATAACTCCAAGATATTTGTGCGCTCTTCAATCAATATGACATTTTATTTTCACGAATTCGATCAGTTTTGAGATGATACGTCAATGAATACCAAGAATGTGATGATATTCATTGACATATTACCTTACAACACACTGACTTCACAGAAATATAATAACATATCTTTTAAAGTGCATTACATTATTTTGGAGATGTAAACTTTTCATTCAATTACACTGTTTCGTGAATATCGAGAAAAAATAGTATAGCTGAATTTTTCCTTTAATGGAGAAGATAAATTGCTGCTAAGGACTTCATAAACTATGTATAACATGAATGTTTTACACAGTTTTTTTTATGTAGGTAAATATTTTAATATTCAACATTTATCTGCACAATCTGGTCTAAATGTCTGGAGATTGTAGAGAATGTTCTTTATATACCTCACTTGGGAGGCATGTGTACCAACCGAGCAAAATAATATAAGACACTTTCAAGAATGATGGCGTTGAAGTTTTCATAAACTCCAAGCACTTATAAATAAAATAACAGAAAACAATATTTTTTCCGACTGTCACGTAGCCTATTAGGTATTGACTATCTTTCAGTATTTTTAATAAGCTTTTAGTCAAGAGTGAAGATACACTCATCTTACTTACGACATGATTCCTTACAGTAGTAATGCAACAAGTAACTGTAGTAAGTGTAGTAGTTACCGGCTCAGCCACCAGGGACTGACGGAAACTATAAAGATGGAGACGCTTACCTGGAACAATGAGAAAATATGCAACTATTAGATCAAGTCAACTCTTCAAGCGACATGGTATAACGTATCGTATATTTCTGTCTTCATTCTTGACATTCCAAAAGCGAAGACGTGATTATTCCGAAAAAAAAATAATCCAGACGAAAAAAATGTATTATCAAAGGTTACAGCGCACTCACAACACATTTGTTTCTCATTTGTATATACAACCTCGTTCATGTAACAACGATACATGGTATCTTCTTAACAAAAAATATGAACATATATTAAATAGTAAGTATTTTTCTTGAAATGATCGGAACGAATAACTAAATACTCTTTCTCGTTCGCAATCTTCTTAAAGTAAGCTTGGACAGTATAACAAAATACAGTAGAAGACATGATGTTTGATGGATCCATCCTACGAAATGATGGTTGCGGGGGTGAGAGGGAGAGGTAGTGGGATGTGGGAGGGGCTCAAGTCAACAACTGTACATAAAAGGAGAGGGTTTTGTGAATACTGTGGAGGGGTCATGATTTTTTTTTTTTTCGGAAGGTAAATGTTATGGTTTTTAGACTTGGAAGAGATTGCTGGATGGATAATATCACATAACGAAAGTCTTACTGAAGCGTACATGTGTCGAACATGTGGTATTTATACATGACGTTGATATCGATTATATATATATATATATATATATATATATATATATATATATATATATATATATATATATATATATATATATATATATATATATATATACATACTGGGACGAGTGGTCGAGTGGCTTCACCATCATTCAGGAGACCGGCGTTTGATTCTCGCTAAGCATCCTCCTCCCACCACCACTCCTGCAGTCCTTACCACAATCCTTTGCAATCCTTGCAATACTAATCATCAATTATAATTCCATAAACCACATTCTATACATATCTCTAATACAGCTAGATGAGCCAATCAAGTTGCATGGCGGTATACACGTGCGCTAGTTGAATATTCCAGATCGATCTCCCTTTCACAAAAAACACTTGATCGCGCGCGGGTGATTCGAACCCTGTTTTTCCTTGGAAACAAGTATAGGTATTGAAATATATGTGAAGCTAACAAATCCGATCTGAACATCATTCGAAAGACGTACAAAACTACACGCCACACTGGCAGATACATGTTTATGAAAGTTTTGAAAACAAACTAATTTTTAGTTTTGAACGACAATATTTATGAGTTACACACGACCATCCTGTGCATGTACGATAATATCTAATGAAATACTGAATCCTCATTCAAAAAGAAGTAAATGTGTACTATGTGAACGGAATGCACTGGGGTAAACTGTCGAGGCATTTCAGTCATACCATCGAGTCATTCCGCGAGGCCATAAGATTAACATGGGTGGAGGTGCCGGTTGATATACTGACGTGCAGTACATATAAATCTTGCCCATAACGTGTTTCATGTCGAAATTGGTATTTGATGATGATTATTGTTTGCTTAATGACCCCACCAACAGCTAGGTTATACGGGGTTACGAATGAGCTGGTGATTATGACACTATGAAGTGTTGATATGTGAAAGGACGTTTACAAAAACCCATGCCTCATGCGGGACTTGAACCCACGCCCAACGGTGAGTTCAGTTTCTGAAGCGGTGCCTCAGCTGACTGAGCTACCGAGGGTGGCAAAAATTGGTATTTGATATTCATCATTTTAGTATTCCAATAATTCTATAATTTCAACTTTGCACTATATCATAACATTAATCTATTCATAACTCACATATAATTCTTACTCAATTGATCATGTCATCATTTAGAAAAATCTTTCACTCATAATGATAACATTTGTGTGTACCTGGACAAATCTTAAGGAGATACGTTTTTGTCAAAAAAAGATTATATATCATGAATAACTCAACCAGCAGAATATTGTGTAATCACATCAAAAGATCTGAGTCATCATTAAAATGCGTTGTTTGAACGAATATAAATAAAGAGAGAAAAATGGAAATGGCGAAATAGATTTTCATTTCTGATTAACATGTTGAATCAATGACTTTGAATAATCAATAGGTGTGCAACATAACAACAATAATTAATGTGTACAGCGGAGCATAAACGCTATAATCAAGTCGACGAAGATCAATTTGTATAGTTCGAGAATCACGATTCACAAAAGCAATTGAACTGAAGTAAATGACTATCTATTAATGACTATCAACACTTTATGTATAAGCACACAATATTGACTAACGAGTAACAAGTGGAACTAAACGAATGAAGAAGTATTTATAAACGTGAAAGTCGAACGAAATGTGACTTTGTGCATCTACCAGAATGAAAAGATAGAACAGATTATTAAAGAGACGGAGTTGTAATGAGCGAGCGGCACTAAACGGTTTCACTGCAAAGGAAATTAAGAAAAACTTAATTTCAACAACGAGAAACTTTTCTGTGCAAAAGGAAAACAACTGGAGGGAAATCTACCTTGATGAATAGAACTTCTCTCTCTCTCTCTCTCTCTCTCTCTCTCTCTCTCTCTCTCTCTCTCTCTCTCTCTCTCTCTCTCCATATATATATATATATATATATATATATATATATATATATATATATATATATATATATATATATATATATATATATATATATATATATATATATATATGCATTTCAATGGCATTTACATTTTGTATTAAATTACTTATCAAACTAAGAACTATTTTATTTCACGGAACTTTTAATCCACATGTTAATTCCCTGTAATATTAATAATTAAATTATGATACGATTTTAATTACGTAATTTGACAGATGGCTTATACTCTCCGTTCTGATAAGTTATCCATGCGTAATGTAATTATTTTCCCTTTCTAATACTTCGAATACAACTTTCCAAAAACTCGGTCTAGAACTTTATGATAAATTCAAAATTAAACTTCGAAATGATTCCAAAACTGAATGATATTTGAATAATTGGGTGAAATATGAACAAAACAACATAAAATTGTATATACGTAATGAAAAAGTCATATAATTCACAAGTCTATGAATGCAAAGAACAAAAAAAGCGTTGAGCGCATATGAGAGCAAAAACTGCACGAAATGTAAAGAAAATAACGACAAAAAAGTAAAAGTTGTTTTCGTTCATTCCCGCACGGCAGATGGTAAATCATCAGGCTAAATGAACGGGCAACCTATATGTGTATATATATATATATATATATATATATATATATATATATATATATATATATATATATATATATATATATATATATATATATATATATATATTATTATTGTAAAGAGTTTTTCTCATTCATCAGTTGATTGAACGTTCTACCGGCAACAATTTCTATGCTTGTTTACAACTTGTATTTCGTTTCTTGAGACCGATAGACCGTATTATAAAAAACTCAATTCAAACGATCATTACAACTTTGGATCCAAGCTACAACTGATGCATAGCGAAACTTGAATATACGAGAGAAGAAGTTCGTATACCAATTAAACAAACACAAATGTCAACGTACCATTTGTATAGTTGTGATTTTTCTAAGGGATAATGGTTTTTCAGTTCCTCTAAATGAGTATCACAAACTATTGATGATTTCGCTGTCGATGCAACTTATCGATAATCGATTATTCATGAAATACGCATGCATCTCTGTCAGTATAAAATTATAATAGGTGTACAGAGATTATTTATTCATCCAGTCATTTATTTCATTTCATTTCATTTCATTCATTTATTCATCCAAATAGATCGTTACTAGTAGATTCTATCATTCAGTCATTTATTATACCTATTATTAGCAACAAGGCAAACCCCACAAGTGCAAAAATCGTGATTTGTCAGTGAAAAAAATGTAACATTTCTGCTTGATGGAATAAACAACCTGACCTCTGCATTGTGAACTTTGCGAAATGAAATCAGTGGTGAGCGCCAGAGTAGTGTTCTTGAGTTTCTCTATCCTTTCTCTCAATAAGTGAGCATCAAACGGAGAAAATGCTTGAAATGTGTTTTTTCATTTCTATTCCATATCCGTTCCCAGAAAATATTCATAAGTAAAGTAGTTACATTATAATTACCGTACAGAAGTTTTCATATTTATTTAGTTGGTGGATGGCCAATTTATTTTGTGCATACAAGGCATAATGGTGCATACAATTGAGCATTAAAAAAGGGATACATCGTTTTTAGAGAGAAAAATTATCCAAGAAGTAGATGTTGAATCTCTAATCTAGATTGAAATATAAGTCTAGCAACTATACGAAAGACTTGAACGGAGTTCATGTTCAATAAAAGATATAAAATCAATATTGATCAGTCTAGGTACTACAGTTATCAATCCGTAGTATCTATACTGATCAGCATAAAACAATATTAATTCAATTTGATGAGTATGTCATCAAAACTCCGTTTCTGTCTTTTGTATAGTTGCTAGACTTCATAATCTAGATTATGGATTCAACATCTTTTCCTTAGATAATTTTACCATGCTAAAAAATCCATGTTGATACTTGTGTTCCTTTAAGATCCCTCCCTCTTGGTAATAATTATATTCTTACTCTTCTGAAAATGTAGTTTACTGTTTTACTTTTCCCACGCACATTCAGTTTATGTGGGTTATGTCACAAACAGACAGGGACCAGTTTCCATAGCGACGCGCGAGTATATATACCCTATATATCATGTCTTAGATCTTCATCATTATCAACATTACGTAATTAATAATAACGACCGTACATGAGTTTAATGCATCATTAACTTCGTTAAGTCGTTAACGAGAGGGCGGGGGAAGATAACGAAAAATAGTTATTTGTGAAGGGGTGCTGAAGAGCTTATACAGGAATGAAGTCGCCTCGGTCGTGTGATATGGGTTTGGGTTTTATTTTCAATGAATGGTTGTAAAATGTGGTTAGGGTTCAGGTAAGGTTAGACACCTAAACCCATGTCACACGACCGAGTCGACTTTATTCCGGTATACGCTCTTCAGGCGACTCATTTGAGACAGGGTTTCTGAACACATGGAAGCTGGAACACATGAATGTGCCTCTCGATAATTTCAGTGAACAAAAGTGTATGAGTATAATAATAAATCCATTAAATCTTAAGTCTAACTGTACACAGAGAGACTAAGGTTTATTAGATTTGATGTTTTTTTGGATTATTCATGATACATATACATCACTCTTCAAGTAATCTTCCAAGATCTTATTAATTATTATCATTATGTTTAGTGGCGGTCTTAGTCCTACGCTACTATAATTTACTACTATTTTGAAACTCTTTGTTGGGAGAAAAATACTCGCTGCTGGAGTGGCAGTACTATCGAGGGAAAATAAGAGAGAGCAAGAGAAACAGAGGAAAGCGAGAGCGAAAGAGATAGGGAGAGAGTGAGAGAGACAGAGCGCAAGAGAAAAAGAAGAGGAAAGCGAGAGCGAGATAGGGAGAGAAAGAAAGAGAGAAAGAGAGAGATAGAAAGAGAGTATGGAACGTGTATGGAGAGACCAGCAGAGAGAAGGGAGAAAGAAACGGAAATATGCCCAGAAGTAAGAGATTGCAGGCGCCGCGAGAATAAAGGGAGACAGTATAAGAAAGAGAGAGAGAGAGAGATGAATACAGAGGGGAAGAAAGCGAGGAAGATAAAGAGTGAGAGAGAGCTAGATAAGAGAGAGAGAGAGGGATAGAACACTAAAAGGTAGAATAAAAGAAAAATGTCCCGCTACTTCTGGAAACCTCCTTGTCATTTGTATTGATCAGTATAGCTAGTGGAAGCCTTACAACAGGCATATTATCGGTACGTGGAACCTTAAATGATTACTTCATATAGTCTTAGATGTGATCCATCATAAACAGAGAAAGAGAAAACAAATCAATATTTCACTTATATGTTACGAGTTGAATGATTGCACCCTCGAACAAATACAGTGAAGTGATCAGGGTGAAGTAAAAACAGGGTCATGAACTCAGAATTCACATTTTAGAAACTGACCTCAATACTTGTTTTAGTAACCTCTCTCCTTCATGTCCTTGTATTTCCCGACCTCTTCCTTTAAACTGCGGCCTGTACTCAAATATTTGCTATTGCAGTTCTAGACCTTTTCCTAAAAGATGCATCGTATCAGGTAACTTTCATTAGCTTTATCATCATTTTCTTCATTGTATTTTTTTTTCAAAATGAATTTCATGATATTTATATGATTTTTTTATAATTAAAATAGTCTATCACGTGTTTTATTTATAAGATAATAAGTTTTGTATAAAATAAGAATCAATACTATGAAAGAGATTCTTGGAAACTCATTGTATTTTGAGATATAATAATCAATGAACAATAAACAGGGTTCTCGTTTATCAATATTTTTTTGGTTGATGGATTATCTGTTTCTTCCGTTGATAAATTAGGGTAAAATGTAAAAGTTTTTCCGTGGTTAATCAGTAAAGTCCAATCATATCGAATACGATAAACTGTTGGTTCACGAAAAACTTTCCCAGATGACCGTACACACAAATTTACAAATTGCAACTCAATATTATATGCGGCTATTTAGTAGCATATTTAGGGCCATGCTTGACTGGTCACAATTTGTAACCGAGATGAAAGCTGGGTTTCACACTCTTCTTTTGAATGACTTCCAACCAATTAACGCCGTTTGAAAGTAGGACTGAATGACTTGAGTGGTGGAATATCTAATATGGCGGTGTCTCTTCAAGCGAGAAGCGCGCGGAATTAATGAGAGTGCGTGGTTCGAACCAAGAGCCCTCTAGCAACGTCTCAAGTACCTTCTACGAGATGTATTTAGTCGAGTCTCTCGCGAGAATATTGTGAAGCAATACATAATTGGGCATGCTATGCAGTGTACTTGCATTTACTTGAAGGTCCTCTACCGAATATATAATAATAAAAAATACTGTTCGTTGGGTATCCTCTCTACAGCTTGAAACTTCCAACGTTTTTGAAGAGTTTTTTATCATTTATTTTCATCCAATTTGGAATAATAATGTCTCACATAATACATATCAAAAGTGAGGTTAAATGTAATTTATATGGATAGTCCGAATAAGAAGTTGAAACATTCAGAGTTGAAATTAATGTCAGGAGTAACTTATTTATGAATATCGTTTTAAAAAACACACATCACAATAATAAATCAAATGTTACAAAAATGTTCAAATAGTACAAAATGTAACAATTGTTATAAATGAATGATAAACGCGCTTGAAGTCGTGAACCTCGTACATGACAATCATTTACCCTCAGAAGACAAAATATTTTCACAGATATATATGATTTCGTCAAGATATCCGTGATAAAAAAACTTAATTAAATATATCAATTTTAATACCCATGTATTGTCAACTTTAGTTTTCACCGTTAAAATACATTGCCTATTGCGTTTTGATATTTTCTAAATGTGCCAGCTGTTTTCTATTGGGTCATGTGTGAACATTCTGTGTAGCTTGGTTCGAGCAATTACGATCCACATCTGCCTTGACAAATGTCTACCGTGTGTAAACATACACACACCCTGAACTAACTTCTTGTCTTTGAATATATTGGGAAACTTCGCACGAACTTATGGTGAACTATTTACTTTACTATACAATCTACATGTATAATCGTATACGGGGTTCGCAGCATTTAATTCAGAATAAACCTCGGAGGTTTGAGACAATATTCTGCATGCTCAACCCTATATAATAGATTCAATTGACATGCTCCCGAGGTTCTGACAAAATCCTGCGAACCAAACGGTGTTATAAGTGGCAACGTTAGCAATAACTGAACTCATACTTTTGAATTCACATGAGGTGAAGAAACTTATTGTCTCGCCGTTACCTACTCAATAAATGAAGTAAACAATTTTCTATAAATTGACATATTCAACAACAATATTGCACTAATACACCACAAATAATGTCATGCTCATTTGAAGGGGGAAAAACATTTTTAGCGAATGAACGGGCATTGTATTGGGCATTGATCTTAACTTGTTTTGTTATAATCAAAAACTGGTATTTCGCCGATTCCCATGCACTCCTAACATCCTAATCACTCTGCAATTATACATCACAATTTTATCCCCGATTTTCATTCGATTCGATATTTTTCCATTTGAACGTGTTTTGCACAACCTCAAATAAACACGAATTGCAAACAAGACCTCCTGCGGTTTGTCAAAGAACTCGTAACATTCCCACGGAAACGTGCATCAAATAAAATCATATACACTTTTCCATTAAACTTTTTCATTTCTCAAGTGAATTCCATTACGTTTTTACGTCGGCAACCGCGTTTCAACGCGATTACTTCAAAGGCTACGCATTGAACCACGTTGTATACGCATATGTATACTGGTATCCAGGAAAAAAAGGAGCGAACCCCAATCCTGGAGCGGATCACCCAGGCGCTATAAAGGATAGGGGAGACGGTCGATCGGGACAACACTCTTTCGTAAATCGTGTTAACCGTTCACTTCGTATTCAAACGATCGTCCGTCTTCTCCGCTACATGAACAGAACAGTTAGGACTATCGATCTGTCAACAATATTCTTTGATGTTTTTTTTCACTCAGATTAGTTCCTATAATAAAACTTATTCAATAACATACCCGCTTTAACCACCTCGCTTCTGAATGCCACTAGTGTCAACTTTCACACATACAACAATACTAGTAACTGTAGAGTATAACTAGCACTATCTAGCGGAATGATCGAATACGAAAAATGATATACTTCTCTAAGCGGTCACGTGATGTCACGTCGTTGTCATAGCAACTGATTGAATGATGAGTAAACAAGTAATCAACTTGCCTGTAGTTATTGGTTTAGCTTATAATTGATGGATACCACGATAGGTTCTGGGTGACGTTGAGGAAAACCAGGCGAAGTTAATTCAAGTCATCAGAGATTGAAGATAACTCTATACTCCAGTATTGACTTCACGAGAATCAGAATAACTGTTAAAGGACATAACAATCCTTGGAATAGATTAGAATGAATGGTGACGCTATTTTCTCCCTAATTTTACAGAAAAATAGAAATCACCAACTCAATTTCAGAAATAATAATTCATTTATTTGTCCGTTAAATTATCATCCTAGTCCCTTTTCCGAGCCGTGACGTAGGCGCTATACGATTCTGTTCTTACGATATTCCCGGTACACCGAATTTCACGCATAGTTGTACCGAAACGGTAACTGAAGCTCTATTCTTCGAGTACCTGGAAATGAATTACTTCAGTATAATCTGAAAATATTGATCCGCCTGAATAATTGTTCAAATGTGTTCTACATACCTTCACAAAATAATTGCAGGAATCATCCCTAAGCAATTGTGCATTATTAAAATAAGAATGATTCAAAATGTAAAATTTGCCTTTGATTCACAAGAAAATGTTACCAAAATACATCGTGAATTACCCAGCTCTTTCTCTATATATTTCCTTTCTAATATGTGACATAATTTACGACCCCATTAATGGTGATTCAAAACTAAAAACAATTCGGTGTTCATATACTGTAGATTGTTTCCTCGGGGAGTCGACGAGTGTGGATGAAAAACACATAATTCACATGTTCTCTGTCTCCCACTGGTTCCCGTCGATATCACTCTTTTAGTTCACAACTACACGGGCGTACAGCAAGTTCCCCCGGGAAGAAACTAATTACAGGAATATACACCATTACTCATCAGGTACTACACATGGTGTACGGTATACACGCGATTTGGAGGTTGTCTACAAAAATAACAAAAACAAAATAACAATTCTATTATCACATTTATATTGCATAGACGTGGATCGATGATTCTTTCAAGATGAGATTCACGATGAGAAACACAGCCACATCTTTCAAAATAGTTGAATGTTCCACGATGGATTAGTTTATTCTCTGCATTTACCGAAATTGATACAAATATTTAGTTGGTAGACCGTTCTCATCGCTCAAGAATACCAGTACATGTACAAGACGATTGTCAAGACACGAACAAGAAGACATATGTAGAACATTTTATGGGAAATCTACACGTGACCAGTGAAAGTGTACTTACACAATGTTTCACGATCATTGTTTCAAAGATACAAAGAGGAAGAGAACGAATTAAATGCTAATACAGAAGATCGGAAAGTTTCTCCTTCCTCATCACAAATCAATGGCCAATTGGAGAAGAAGATTTTGGAGAAGGAGGATTCCATGAGAGAGAAGACCCGAAGAAAAATATGAATTTTAAAAAGAGTATAGAAATTGTTTCCCTCGTCGAAACTGTTCGAAAATCATCCTCACTTTATAACTTGTTTGAATTGAACAAATAGTTTGATACATTAAGAACGATGAAATCAATCGTCGTAATGATTAAGGGCGATGAGATCGCCTCTGGGGTGCACCGTTCAAACAAGCATACTATAAGTCATGCCTTCATTGGAGAACACTTATTTTGTGTAAGATTTTCGATTTTGGTAAGAGGCGAGAACCGGTGAGTGGATTTGATCTAGTTATATCAATGCTATATCGGTTATATCAATCCGATCTCCAGAGCTATCGTCAGGAGCAATTTATTTGCTCCAAAAAAGGTCACCCATGGCGATAAGGTCTGAAGTGAGGGTCCAGACCAAAATCGGACCGTCTCGGTCGAGTGGAAACCTTTTGGTGACCGGAGTATATGGAGAGAGTACCGAACCTTGTGTTTTTATTTTCATTGCATTCCATTTTCTTGTCACTTTTCTCTTCATGTATCGCCTTCTTTACCTCACTTGTCTAGCTTTTTCCTTTTCCTGCTCCATCCATATGCTTGAAACATCCACAAACGTTGACAACTATGGCAATGAACATGATCCAAAGCTAAACCGTGATTGAAGTAGCACATACTTAGTTCGAGAACATATTATGTTCAAGAACATATCATGTTCAAGAACATATATAGCGTGACGCAGGTAGTGATTTACGTGGTGTCTGAGCATGACTGTGATATAATTGTGCAATGGTACGTGTCTACAGATAAGGTGTGATATATCAATACCTGTGACGTAACTCTGGATAGATACGTGTTAATTCAGACGAGACGTGCAATACGAATGTAACAGAGGATTTTGATATTCCCAGCCCTAGGATAGAGAATTGTCTGTACCAAGTGTTTATCCAGATGTCACTTGGTTATGGACTTATGGCACATATGCTATATCAATATGTTTCAACAGTTGCAAGTGGTAACACGTGGGAAATTAAATTCTAAATTTATTTTGATAGTATTAAACCCAACTTGATCCAACCTGAAAATTGTATAATATTGGAAAATCAAACTTTTTTTTGATGAAAAAATATTTCAACGATCCGAAAATAAACGCAACTGAACCTAATATATTATTACATCAATACCAAGATGTATTTACGAATAAGTTAATTAGAGTTTCAACAAAAAGAGGACATGAAGGCGATTTGAACCCGGTCTCCGCGAAGCAAAACCGTTAGGAGCACTGCCGCATATCGAGATACTAACAGTTGTTCAATGAAATATTGGCATACAAAACAACTCAGATTAACTGTGTAATGTGTATTATGGAATACATTCCATTTCATTCGAGCAACATACCAACTGAAATATTGAAATACATGCAGAAATACGAATAGAAACACCTTCAGCGCGAAATTGCTAGGTTCATCTCATATTAGATTGTTATTTTTCAATTAAACAGAATCACGATACAAAACTTTGACAATATAACTATTTGCAGGTTGATTTGCGGATTCCATTGTTATATATCGGGTTGTTGTTGATGTACTCGCGTCCAAGAAAAAAGAAGGTTCCGATCGATGGTTCCCCAATCCCACACCACTAGCACACGGGTGGTTCGCTCCTTCCGTCGTGATGGTCTACATAGTTCATTACACACTAAATAACTAACATACTTGGATAGTCCAACAAATCCAACTAACTTGACCAAATTAACTTATGAACCAATTTAATTCAATATATAATCACACACTATAAACTAATCTAATTTGAAAGTAACAGAATAATTACCTACAAATGACTGTTATATAGTGTTGTATATAATGCAATGATAGTGTTTAAGAGAACCGGATGTAATTATTCACTAACATTCAGTACTTTACACTACATTACACTTCATGAAAGCACAAATTAGGGCGCCTCCACTGCACATAATCCGCTATCCTGGCGCTAGTGCTCTGTGTCAGCTGATACTCGGTGTAGAAAACTGAACTTATGTCGAGCATGGGTTCGAGTCCTGCATAGGGAATACGTTTTGTAAACAACATCACCTATCAGTCGTTGACTCGTATTCACGAATAACCAGGAAATTGGTGCGTGGCCGGTGCTAGATAATAAAATGAATCATTACTATTTTTTTTCTATGTTAACGAACCAATGTGATTGAATTGAAAGTATATCAAGTCCAAGATAGTTTTATGGTCCTGAATTAATATGACATTCTATTTTTGTGAATTCAATCAGTTTTAAGATAAGTGTATGAATGAGAATGCGATCGAATTCATTCACGTGTTATCTTGAAACTGATTGAATCCGCAAAAATATTACGTACTATATGAATTAAAAGACATACAATTATCTTGGACATTTTCTTTCAGTTACATTGGTTCGTGAACATAAACTAGGAAAACGCCATATATGCGTTGTTAGATTAGCGGATAGTAATAGTATGGGTAAAAATGGGTAAAAACTGCTTCCGAGTGGTACCAATTCAGCCCATTTTATGTTTTTTCTTCGAAATGGCTGACCCGATCAAGCTGAAAATTTCCAGAAATGTGTATCAAAATGTAATTCAACTTCACACAAAATTTCATTTCCTTTTGGAGAATACAATTATTTTCTTTTTTTCCACTGTTATTCTAATAAGTATTTTTGAAATTTCTAAAATTCATAAAAATAAAAGATACCACCCGATTATGCCACAAAACTATACAGATCTAAGTTAGATGAGGAACCATATCGAAAAAAAGTATGAAGTTGATAGCTGTAGCCGTTTGACCTGTGGAGAACCGACAAAAAACATAAAAAATAAAAAATAAAAATAAAACATAAAAACGAACACATTTTTTTTTCAGTATGTCAAATTGAGTCCTCGCTAAAGCTCGTATAAAAACAATAGTAAATATGAATGTATCTAGCACCGTGCATGCACAGCTTTAAGCAAATACTACTCATTCAACGTCAGGTGCACAAGTGGCCTGCTAGTTACACACTATTTAAAAAGTGTCGTGCTACCGGCCTAGTATGACTACGATTGCATAATTGTCGCTACACGTCGATTAGTGACAACCGCCACGATCATACTGCATGTCGCGTACATTACTGCATGGCATGTATATTATACTAGACCAGGGGTCTCCAAACTACAGCCAATAACTGGCCGGCGAGCATCACTAAACCGGCCCGCGACTTTACAATCCCGTAGGTCCGCACGGAAGAGATGCATTCACTTCAATTATTGCAAAACAATCATTATAATATTACTTCTTCTTTGAAGAGGATGCAGTGTGAACCCGGAAATAAACCTAAGCAGAATACACGAAAAAAACATTCAAGAAAACAAAAACCTAACCCACCTAACCCTAACCATATAGGTTCTCTGTGCCCTAACCGATTCTCCGTGATAGTAATTATTACGGCAAATATAACTCCATGTATTACTTTAGGTTCACAGAAAACAAAGATGGAAAGAACAATTTGGAGACCCCTGTACTCGACTATATCGGATAATTGCATGGTGAACACGACATCGCACCACATTAGGTCACGCGTAAATTATAACTTGGTTTTATTCATCGACGGATTCAAATTTCAACCATATAATTTCTTGGAAATTCCTTTTAGAAGATTCGATTGGTACAAGGTGGGAATTGGGAAACTATCAAATAATATGAAAATCAAATTTGAACAATGATGAACTGGGTTGAATATAGGTTATACTTTGGTCCAGATTCTGTGTGTCGGGATACATTAATTTTCAGCACCCTGTGTAGCACTGACTTCACCTCCACCTGGATATATTTAAATTATCTTTTTTCGGACGAAAAAATGATTGCATTCCACATGAGAATGATATTTTGTTAAGTCACATTCATTCAATATCGATCCGTTGATCCGTACCCTCAAACAAAAAAGATGTTGGTGGGGTCTTTTGGCAAACAATCGTCATCATCACGGGAAATACTTACTATTCAAATGTAGTAAGTACTGCACTTGACTCAGACTTGACAGTTCGACTTGAGAGTTTGATATACTTCCCTGCAGTTCAGACCCTCACAATATAATATGAAAAACAGCAAAGAGGATCACATCCATCACATCTCAAAGCCCCGGATTTGTTATTCCAATATGACGGAGTATGAGCAGCTAGCTATATCGTCTTGATAGGATTTATGCATCTATGCTAGGTTCGTATCGCGAAATGCATCCGGTTAAATTAATGCAACCGTCAACGTCAGTCGAAGAGAAATGCAATTTTATAAAATGCATTTTCAGCACAATTTCCTTATCGGTATATGGTATTAGGAAATGGAGTATATATACAAACATGGGTCAATGTGCAATGCATGGTAGAACTAAAACCTTTTGGCAATTTAATCATACTTTGTTATAAAATACTCGAGATTGGTATTCAATATGATATAAGTCGATGATATGAGCTTTGATGATGATAATATATGTATTGCATTATGATAACCTTAAATCTGATAGAAATACAGGTCAATTCGATTGATGATATGCTGATCACATATTTTAATAGACAATCAAAATCGTATGCAGAATACAATATACATTTTTAGTCGTTGACCTGAAAAATATAGGATTAGTTTGCAATGTACATACTGTTTTCATACGGGGCATTTCACCAAAATGTGTTCGATTCTGCAAAATTCTGTTTTGATATCGCATATACAACAGATTGGAAGTTATAGGCCTATATTCGAATTAGTGGTATATACCACTGTGGTATATACATAACTGACTTACAGAATTAAATCTCTGAAACGTTTCAATATAAAATATGGTAGATTATTTTTGAACTTCAGAAAGGAAATTCATCGCAAATATATAACTAGATATAATTTCGAAGAAATCTCCACCAAATCAGATTCTAACTTTTCTGGAAGTTTCACGAAATAAATAATTCATACAATTAGTACATCTCTTGAGCCAATTATTCAAATATGGCATTGACTTCCGCGTTCCGCCGACAGCCAATAAAAATTATAACTGAATTTACTGATCGAAATACCCGACCGTTAATGTTAATTGATCGTAGGGACGGTCGACCGGGTCCACCAACTGAATAATTATCAATTTCTGTTCACGTATTCAATTGGCTGAAGTTTGTTTCGTTATAAAACGTGACTTGAAAGAATTATTCGTTGAAAGAAGTTAAATCTCTAAATTCGAGGTGAATAAGAAGTGCCTTGTTTAAAACATCTGTAACATTATTACAACTAACTTGCAAAAGAACTTGAGAAAGTTACAGGAAGAAATATGTTTTGTTACATAATATATAGAAGAGAATCAATATTCAATCAAATAAAAGAAAACAATTGATCACGTAATCAATATTGAACATTCTCTCGTTGCAGACATTTTTATCAATTCTAATATTTGATTACGTGGACTTGCGTATTCATGGTGATGTCTGCAACTTTTCATATTGAAACTTTCCGAAAATTCCAGAAATATATTTAAAACTTTCGAAATTTATGAAATCTATATTTTTATTGTAACTTCACTGACTTAGCTATACTGTAATACTTGATGTCGTACGAAAAAATAATCAAGACGGAGTGACGTAGGATGTTTACTCATTTCCATTCAGTGATGACAAAAAAAAAATCTGTAAATTACAAGACAATTTTCTCAACCGATCCTAACTCACCATCTCGAGTCCTGAATAGGAAACACAGATACGCACTCTTTGACTATAACTGGAAGAAAAAAAACAAGGACGACTAAACGCCGATTTTATCAAACCTCGCACATATAAATCGACACATGGAATTGAATCCTGACTTCGGCCACTAGTTCCAAGTATAAATTTAAAAATATTATGGTAACATGCTTTCTTCTATAGAATGAGATGGAAACTATAGATACAATTTAGCATAGGGCCTACACCAATGGACAAATCCATATCTGGGATTATTATCTCTTTCCAAATTATTCATTTCATCAATTAAATTCCTGTGAACCTTTTTGTATAAGATTGTATTTCGCGTGTATGGAGATGTGAATAAAATGATATGAACATGAAATTGAAACGATACTTCAGCAACCATATAAAAATCTTCAGCTCAGTACAGACATCAAGACAGAATATAATTAAATAGAGCATTACGAAATATCACTACATAATGTAACACAGGCAGTTTAATGAGGACGACTCAGCAATTAGGAAATTGGTATTACTGAGTTGACTCGATCATCATGTGAAATCCAATTAACTCGACCGACCATATACCACCACACCAACCAGATGGGGCAATAAACCACAACCTAATTGAGAAACGACGCAAAATACACTAATGACAAATTATTTACACGAAAACCACAAATATCCGTCAGGAGCCCACATAGCTTCAACAGATTAAAAGCTGATACATCAGCAAATTCATAGCCGTACGTTCAAATAACAGATTGGTTAGGAGGGATTACGAATGAGCGGATGATAACTGAGATGATATTTTGAATGAAACATGTATCTCATACGGGACTCGAACCCTGTTCCGATCTGTCTTCAGTTTCCAAATAGCCTTGCCTGATGAACCAGAAAGGCGACTCAGAAGAAAATTCGAACCATTTATTTGGTTATATGGGAATATATATATCGTATTGTTTGTTGGGTTACTATAACAACATAGCCACCTCCGTGGCTCAGTCAACTATCGCACTACGTTCAAAACTAAAGTCAGGTAGGAAGTGGGTTCGAGTCCCGCATATGGCACGAGTTTTTGTGAAAGTCATCACTTCATCGTTTCATTATCAACCACTCATTGTACCCCCTTATATGCTAGCTGTTGGTGGGGTCGTTGAGCAGCATCGAAATATATATACAAATATGAGTTCATGGGAGAATTGGGGACAAGCACCCCCATATAACCAAGCTATTGGTGAGATCGATAAGCAGCATTAAAATAAATACTAATATAACGACCACAAAAAAGTTAGGGACAAACAAAATAATATTGAAATTGTGAATACATACTAACATTCGTAAGATATTGTTCTCAACAATATGTGAGATCACATGAAAAAAAAAACAGAACACATTCTGAAATCCCCTTCTGCGAATTGATTTGGATGCCGGATCTTTGGTGTGTATAAACCCCAGCAATACGTGAACTTCTGGAAATACGTGCTGGAATAGAGCACGGTTATTCTTCGGGGAACCGATCCACCCACAGGCAAACGGCATATTGAATTAGATATTTTACTTCTTGCTTTGAGTTCCTCAGAGACATGGGAACTACGGTATATATAGAGGGTATGTTAATTGTTGGTCATAATCGTAACAAAGTTACTGTCGACCTTATTATCAGTAACAGTGGTGGAACCTCATGTGGATCAAGCCGTATATATTTCACACGCTAAGAGAAACATATGCTACTGTTTTATGCCTACATCCATGGGCGTCGGCAGCGGGGGGCAAGGGGTTACACTTGCCCTCCCCCTGGGACCAGGCAGAAATGTATTTGATTTTATTATTTTTTTTAAACAATGATGTTTTTGAAACTTTGTAAGTACCGACTGTACCGGTGACATGTTTAACATGTCTTGTTACGCTGGTGGTCATGAGTCTGATGTGACTGGGGTATGCAAGGCTATGCCTTCGCCGACCGACGAATATGATTTATTGGGCTATTCTTATTTCCTGGAAATTTGATATTGATAGATGAAATATTTAGAAATATGAATAGGATAGGATCAACTACTGGCATAGAATTCAACCAATTCAACACTATCTGTCTTTTTTCTCTATTAAAATCAGAACCTAATTAAATAGTCACAAAACCTCCCAAAACACCACGAAAGGAAGTAATTTAAAAAATTCCCTTGGGGAGTCTTCTCCCCCACTTTCATTGGGACTGGTGCATTTTCGAATTTGGGATATTTTGCCCATCCTTAATTTTTTCCTGCCGACGCCCATGCCTACATACACAGATTGTACACAAATAACATTCTTTTCAACAATGTATTATCGGTGTATACAACTATCTATTGATATATACTACTTTAACGACGACTTCTAGTGATAACCAATACATATATAAGCGTCCACGAATGATGAATGAGATGAAGGAAATATGTGGTGGTATAGGTTATCCCATCAGGAGTATTTGACAAGCGATAGTGTCCTGTCCATAAGGAGTCATCCCAGAGAAAACTTCGAGAAAAAAGGTCAGGATAGTCGCCCATACTGAATTAGTAATTGAACACCAACCTCCTGAAATGACGGCTCCTAGAATGGTAGTGGCTACCTACTGATCCACCCTATATTTTAACTCGTATATATAGAACAACGTTGGCTTATAATATGTTTTTGTGAATCTATATATACATCTATTTAGAATATCTAGAATATTTCACAAGTATATTTTGGCATATCAGGATCTGCCACATGCACTAGTGGCGTTATCTACTAGTCACTTTCGGTTCGGCTGTACGCTCATCTACCAGCCACAGAAGAGTCTCCGACTACTAACGTAATGCGTAGCGCCACTGTAAGGCCTACCTCAGGGAGTCCGAAACGAGCAAGGCAGAGCTACCCTTATATAACAGTAGACCTTAACTCCCTCGGCTAATATGAGTATATTGAATTAGTCTTCGAGACCTGCGTGGTCACTACTCACGGCCCCTTGCGACACTCCCCTGTCACAGTCCTATTGATTAGACGGGCACGGCCTCTTTGTAATCATAGCTTGATGACACTACGTCACGATTCGGACTGAATTCAATTGACCACATTGTGGATAGGATGATACTGACATTGTCACTTCTTGCTTGGCATGTAGTTGGAAAACCGTATAGTTACCTGCAACAGAAAAACATACCACTGTTAAAAACTTTTAGGCTGTTGTTACACGTGATTCAACATGATTCTGCAACTAAAATACTATATATGTACATACAGGGGTGTCGGAACATTTTGGAAGTTGGTGGGGGGGGGGGGGGGGGGAGGCAAGCTCAATAATTGTGACCCGCGGGGAAAGGACGTATGGGGTGCCACATATTCAATAACATTCAAGTATTTTTACCAGGAAATTAACAACGAGACAAATTGAGTCTTCAAAACTTTTTTCTTACCCCCTTGCCCTTCTTGGCCAAATTTTTAGGGGGGCATTGTCTCAATGCCCCCCACCCCCCCGGTTCCGACGCCAGTGTGTTCATCGGCGAGCTTCTATACTTGTATTATATGAGACGGTCGTCTACCAAAAATAAAAAAAATGTAGTTGTTATATTTCAAGTATACGCTATTTGTGAGGTGTTATGATTTTTCAGAAAAAGAAATAAGATAAGTAGAAAATACTTAATCTTTCAAAAGCATTGAGCCCATACAAAGTTGCATCAAGATTACGTAACTATTGATGTACAAGTTATAGGTGGAAGAACTTCTATCACGGATACAAGTACACCTTTACGAAGCGATGCTAAGATCTATACAATATAAGTACGCTATTATCTTGAGTACATCGCCTAAAAGGATATCTACCCAGTACTCAGTTCGATACCAGGGAACGTGCCACTTCGTCTACTAGCTGCCATTCTAGACGTGTTGGTAAACAACAACAGCATCGGAAAACGTTCTCGCGACGTTGTCAAAAGACTGTCATAATGGTGTTTACTTTATTTTAGTGGCAGTTTATAAAAAAAAGGAGAGGTATTCACACCAGTGATGTGTCTATGAGAACTAACCGTATCACTGATATCAGCACGTTCATTACACAACTATTCAATATTGGAGAGTGATACTGAACAACGAACAATAACAAATGTACAAATAAAACTCGACTGAGACAAACTATCAATATCATTTTTCACGATCCTCTATGTAACAACTGATAATATCGATATTTCGAATATATATATCGATATATATCGTATCGAAACACTGTTCGATATACGGATCGACACTCGCGTCGGATAGACAGTCGTTCGAGAGAGTATTATCTATAGACTTTCATCAGTGTGTATGATGTATTTTTATGGTGCGTATGTGTTGCACACTTCGTTTTATCACGTGATGTCTAGACACGTAATAGTGATAGATTCAATAGGGAAACGTTATTGAAGGTGGTGGTGGGAGACAGGCACAATCTTGATTAATATATAGAAAGATTCAACAAATACTAGGAATATGTTACATTATTGTATTTGTTTTGTATACAGACATGTATATGAAAGTGATTGTGATTATTGTAATGATACACTGAGAGAATAATAGTGGGCTGATAATATTGAATTATACATGGACATGAGTAAAATTATCAACATTCGAATGGTAGCTGAATTCGAGTCTCAACGAGTGAACAAAATTGGTGGAGGTGCCGGGTTTCAACGCTCTTGTATGTTGGACACGTCATTTCTCTTCTCTCTTGGCTGAACCAATGAGCTAAACCAAAATAAGAGAGAAGGAGAGAGAGAGAGAGAGAGAGAGAGAATGAGAGAGAGAGAGAGAGAGAGAGAGAGAGAGAGAGAGAGAGAGAGAGAGAGAGAGAGTCTAGACGAAATAGTACTTCCACAAAAAATGCAAACATGCATACAATTCTTTTACTAGATACTGTAAAAGTGAAGAATACAAGATACCTCTGTACAGCAAAATAAAGCTAATTCATCAATACAAAAGTTATATTTTCCAATCTCACGTTCCTATGTGTCCACTTTGTGGCTTCACCATTACTTTCATACAGCTACACACCATTTAATTGCTATTTGCTTTTTTGACTTGCATTATTCCGTTCTTTCACTTACAAATAACAAACTAACTTAACAAACTTTCAATAACAACTAACAACTTCATAAACGCTGATGAGAAAAAATTGCGCAGAGAAAAAAAAACACCAACTGTTCATGCAGCAACAAAAACGATTCGAGTCACACTTTTATAGCTTGTCTGTTCAAAAAATCAATATGATCATGAATAATGCAAAAATGAGTTGAACATTCTGGCATTATGATATAATAATTTTCCTCAAGTAAATATTAGCACGTTCAACCTTTTGTGGTCGGGATGAGAGCTTTCACATCATGGACTTACAGCGGTATTTTCACGTCACAGCTATATCATCAAAACCTGACAGGTTTTAACTTTAAGGGGCCACCGGAGTGGACGAACATTGATACAGTTATCAGGTATTTCGAAAGAGGTACAAAACAACTGGTTCACTATGCTATACTTGTATCCACGATCCACCGATAGAATATGTGTAAACTGGTTGATAATAATTATTTAACAAGACCTGACAGGTTTTGATTCAAGGGGCCACCGAAGTCGACGAATATTGATACAGTTATCAGGTATTTCGAAAGAGGTACAAAACAACTGGTTCACTATGCTATACTTGTATCCACGATCCACCGATAGAATATGTGTAAACTGGTTGATAATAATTATTTAACAAAACCTGACAGGTTTTAGCTTTAAGAGGCCACGGGAGTGGACGAACATTGATATCAGGTATTTCGAAAGGGTTTTAAACCAACTGGTTCACTATGCTATACTTGTATCCACGAAAAAAGATCGTCCACTACTAGAATAGCTGTGAACTGGTTGATAATAATTATTCAATTTCGTTGCAGCTTTATAGAAATCTAATTCTTTTGAAATATGCAGTCAAGTTTACCATCGTGAACCTCATCATAGAAATAAAAACCTCAGCTATACAAATATATATATATATATATATATATATATATATATATATATATATATATATATATATATATATATATATATACATACATATAAATTTTTCTGTCAAATCATAAAAATGTATCCACTCTGAGACTTGAAACCTCTTGGTTTGATCTCAATACTCCCATATTGAGCATACATATGCTCCCCCACTGACCTATTTCCACTCAAAATATCTCAATATACGGTGTAACTATTCTTACACCGTATATCTAAAAGACGAACCGAGGGCTTAACAACTCCTGAAATCCGGTGTACACTCATCATGAAATCTCTTGAAATCTTCTTGAAATCCGAACGAAATCTCTTGAAATCCTGAAATTTCTTGGAACCTCTCAAATCACCTGAAATCACTTGGAATCCGTAAGAAATCTATTGAAATCCCCTGAAATGTCCTGACATCTCTTGAAATCTCTGAAATCATTCGAAATCCCCTTGAAATCCGTATGAAATCTCTCAAATCACCCGAAATCACTTGAAATCCGTATGAAATCTCTTGAAATCCCCTGAAATCCCCTGAAATATCTTGAAATCTCTGAAATCCCCTAAAATCAGGTGTACACCAAATTTGCGAGTTATAATCCCCTCGGTACAAACATCGTGCAAAAAGTTACACCATTTAAAAGTTAATTACACTCTATAAAAAGTTGAACCGTATATGAAAACCAAACCAATCGTATTTTACCGTATATAAAAAGTAACACCTTACACTAAAAAAGTCCGTAGCACTCTTAACATGTTTCCTCTTAGCCACAGCGTGTACACACACACCATGTGACAATATATCAATGACGTCATTCATGCATGTATTCATAGACTGGCTTTCACGGCAAATACTCGAGTGAAAATGTCAGGTTTGTTTTCTATCATAACTCAGACACACAAGCGTAGGGGAAAGAAAGGTAAAGAGAGATATTTCCATATAGAAGAGAAAATGATATTGGTAGAGAGAAAATGAAAGAAGAGGTAGATAATCGATAAATCAGATTTCGATTTCGTTTGCTCATATTTTATGAGAATGTCCGGTTTTATCTTATCATTTTTTAGGAAATATTATATTATGAAATTGGTATATTTTGATGGAATCCATGCAATAGTGTGGCTCAGTAAGTCACGCGACACTGCCCATAAAAACTGGAGTCAAGTCGCGAGTCATGGGTTCGAGTCCCGCATTGGGAACGTACTTTTGTGAACATCCCGCTCACAAGTGATTAGAATGGGGTAATAAGATCGCCCTTGTGTTGCTCCAAACGATCCCACTCGCATCCATAGCCTCAGGGAAACAATGATTCTGTATCCAGTTTCGATATAATTTTTAAAAAAAGTTTTGCGTGTTCGTGTGAACGGTGCTTTGTAAATTGGACCATCCATTTCGTAGCATGTACAAAGATAATATAATATATAATACTAATGGACAAAAATTCATAAAATGTGAGTATAGATAAAGTAGAAACCTACCATACTTGCACTCAACTCAGAAGCAATCACTGAAGCAGTTACACAGTGTTATATCCATCACGTCATATCGCTATCGAAACCCTCCATCGTTAATTGTTAGAGATAGGGTAGACGGGCGGTCGACATAGGGTCACGTGATTCAAGTGACGTCGATAAATTGAACAAAAGTATTAAAACCATACGTATAAAGTAGAGGTTTTTACGATAAAAAATCAAACTAATATTTATTACAGATATACTTGCTGTCAAGTGGACACGCGAAACACACGCGCGCTTATGGTGTGAGATAAGTGAGACGGTCGATCGGAACCTTCATCTCTCAAGAGTATAAGTACAGTATGTAATATTTACGAGCATACGAGTTTCGCTATATAAACTATATGACGTGTTTTTTACGGCAGTACACTATAGAGTGAGAACGAATGGGTGTTTCATCAATTTGTGAGCATTATCGATTGGGAGTGCCGATTCGTCAAGTCATGGCAGACAGGTAGTTGTGACTTCCACTCAGATATAGGCGGCAGTGTTGGCGGGGTGGCAGTGAAAAACAGTGTGAAGAACGCCAATAATTGTGACAGCAGATAATAACATGGCGTTCTTGGGTTCTACTGGAGTGGATAGTAATTCTCAATAAGATGCTTCTTTTGTATCGTAGACGATGGTATGTTGTTCACCATATTGTTCTGTTTGGTCCGTTTTGATTCATTTCATAGACGTAATAATTTGTACGTGTTATATTTCTATGAAAAATACCACTTGATGTGCTCGTGTATTTTGTATACTATATTCATTATGCATTGTGCCCTGTTGTGCATTGGTTATAGGCCTACCCTGATGTTTGTATGTTTTCACTTGGATCAGAAATGTATGAATTTATGTGTATGAACTGGGACAGTAGCTATAGTCCTGAGTATGAATGAGAAAATGATATGAATTGAAGGTATACTCAGTAGGTTCATTAGAAGAAAAAATTGACATCCAAAAATTTGACATTTGACAAATTGAATGTGAGAAAATTGTGGGTGAATCATTGTGAAATGAGAATGTTGAACCACTTGTCTTCAAACTACAGATATATGTGATTTGATTCTATATTTTGTGATGTTCAATTCAGTTTCATTCTCTTCATTACTAATACTGGTATTTTTGGCAAAGCAAACAAAAATAAAATAACGGAAAACCTACAATTCCAGGTGGACAACTTGACAAATGTATTGAATTGTCATAACACAACGATTGAAACGAACTATTTTGTTTCCATTCCGACGTCTTAACATAGACTTACTTTCAAGTTCCATTAGACATATTTAAAGAAGTCTCATTTCGGTCTCCTGAATGACGGCTCAGTGTGCTAGCCACTCGACCACTCGCATCAGAGTGAGAAGTTGTAAGAGTCACTGTAGACAAGAGTGATGTACCCAGCGCGGCCATATGTTTACGTGTGACGTAACAAGCTTGTATTGGTCGAGACGAGAATAGTAACAAGTTATTTCTACTCGTGGAGCAACTGTGGGATGCTGCGAGGAATGAAGACGGAAATAGTTATTATGACTACACCTTGATACGTGTTCAAACAAACATACCGTAGCTTGTTTCTTGTTGGGCGTTATTCGAGGTTCAACAGAACTTCCGAATGGAAAATGAAGGAAGATCGGAAATATTAGGAAAATATAAATAAGATGAGATTTAGCTGGAAGACTAGTAGCCCTACTTGGGCTGACGAACCCCTGGGTTCGCCCTATAGCTTATGCAAAGATACCTAATATTATCAGAATATATAATTTGGAAATCAAATATAGATAAGTTTTGGATGAGCATTCGGCCGTGAATGAAAATACATATATGACAAATGTACGTTATATATAGAACAAAAAGTTATACAATTTTAAAATCTCCACTTACATACGAACATATTTCAAGAAATGGATGAATGGATTCAAATTCCTGATAACGAGGTAATATAGTCAAAATTGAATCAGCTTTGGAGTAACACAAGACTCAAAACCAGCGGTTGCTGGTTACTGCAATATGCAGCAAACTGGAAAAATACAAATCTTGTGATTGGTTAAAATCAATAGGCGGGCATTATTATCTGTCCATTCTAGAAACGGCTGCCATATCACTTGGGAAGCAATAATGGTATATCAGATCACGTATAAGAAGCCGGAGTCATTGTTGAGCGTGGGTTCGAATCCCGTATAAGGTATTTGCGAACTTCCTTCCACTTATGATAACTTCATAGTTTCATAATCACATGTTTATTCACATCCCGAAATACCCTCTCTATTGGTTGTGTCGTGTGAACAATTAATTATATAATAATCAATACAGTAGTACGAGTGAAATCAAATGTATCATTCCTACGAAGAAGTACACACACAATAAATAAACGCGAAGGTTTATTGCGTCACAATGCGTCTGACTGATCTCCAGACATTCAAAACCATTTAACTTTGCGTTAATTAACGAGGTGAATGTTTGGTAAACTTGTAGTTGTTGGTTTGTAAACTTTTGAGACGTATTCGAAGAGCTATAACTGTCTAGAGCGCGGCGCGTGGAGAAAACTTTAACCATTTGTTTTGACTTTAGCTGAGTAGAGTTGGAACTGTAGTTAAGCGAAGAGGAGAGAGAGGGGGAGGAGGGGAGGGGGTTACCTGTGAGATAAATGAGCCGTGAGACAAACGAATGGTGAGCCGAGCCTGGGTGAGATAAACACCGGGGAGAGGCCCAGAGATCACAGAGGTGTGTTTAGAAGAGCACGTGTGGAAATTAGTGATGCGTTTTTTTAGACAGATAGGCCTATACAGATTGGCTGTGAAAAATCATTCAGGGGACCGGGGTTCGATAGACGCTTATCACGTATTTCGTGATCCCTCGGTTGCTATTCGTGGACTCTGAAATACATACTTTTGAATAAAAAGTAAAAAGTCATCTTTTTCTGATTTTTTTTTATTATATAACAGAATTTTTATGTGAGATCACGGTAACATGACTTAATTCTTATTGTACTGTGAAAGTGACGAAACATAACATGTAACATATGTATACTGTCAATAATTGAAAAAGAAAAAGGGTTTCTTACTATATCAAATAATGATGACCGACTCCTTCCCAAGTGTGCACGATGAGTTTGTAATAAAATTAATAGAATTTGTAATAAAATTGTTCGCATATTTCTATCATCAGAGACAGAGGAGAATTCGCACACACATATACCAGAGAGATGAAGGTGAATGAATGTCCAAACATCAGTTAGTGTAGAAAAAATTCAGAACTTTGAATATTCAACGATTTTAGAATGTGTAATTTTTTTCTGAACGCTAATCAATTCCTGAAAATCATTGTCATTAAAAATACATCATCTGCATTTGGAGTTTAGTGTGTTCTGAGGGTAAGCGATATTTTTCGTGGATAACAATACAGGTCATCTCACATATAGTTTCGACCTGCGATTGGTCAGCGCGTCGGTCGCGAACGTTTAGTTACGAACCTAGCGTTTGAACACAGTTTTCTTATTTAACTTTAAAAGCTTCCAACTTTTTCTCTAAAAAAAGGGAACATCACACAAAAATAAAGTTTGTTTACACAAAATATAACATTTTAATGAGTTAATTTTAATTGCTTTCTCAAAGTGAAAGTCTAAAACGTTGCCCATCTTTCTTTGATGAGGTTTAATCTCACTCGGAAAAGTATAAAAAAATACAATTAATGAAAATACAACTTTACAACGACAAAATGGTAATTTGGACTGGTACGTTTTAACGAGGTGAGAAAGCAATGTACCTTGTAGTAATTTGCGAAATAACTTCTGATAGAATTACATGATACATCATGCTACTTCAAGTGTTGGGCGCTTGAAAATATTCATCAATTTTTCAAAAAGTCTGAAAATATTACATGAAATCCACCCAATACAAGAAATCGAAAGACTTAATTAAAGTATTCATAGCTCCATAATATTTATCAACAGTGAGCTTGGAATGCTGTAGAACCTGTGGAAAGCTATGGAAAGCTGTGGAATTTATTGTAGCTGAGTGAAAAAAATAGTGATACAATAACCGTTGCTTCCACGGTCGATAAGAGCATGAAGAACCATATAATGAGAGGGAACGATCTGTACTGAAAAAACAATTATCATAAAAAACAACTAACCTGAAAAACAAATGTACTAAAAATAAACTGTCTCAATCTTCTACTTCTCAAGTAATCTGTACAGAAGTTAAAATGGGAGGTATGGCTCCTCCACTTCACAAGTTTCATTCGACACAAACCTTACCCACCTAAACCTAACCATCACTAGAGCCTATAGAACACTTGATGACTGGTAACAATTTGTGAAGGGAAGGAGTCAAACCCCTCCAATTTCACTTATGTAGAGGTTTCTCAAGAAATGAAAGTTTAGGCTGTTGGTTTATAGTACACTTGATTTTTAGTACAGTTGATTTTTGGTACAGTTGATTTTTGATACAGTTGATTTTTAGTACAGTACAGCTTAGTACAGTTTAGTTCAGTACAGCTGACCAGAAGCTCCCCATATAATTAAACCAACAAACATGTTTTCAATTAAACAATCCATGTTATTATATTTTGTGAGCCAATGTTTGATTATGTGATTCTGAAGTTTGGTAAAATACATTTTAAATATAAGTAATATTCTATATAGGAGCTAAGATCACTTAAAACAAAGGTCGGGATGTCATGGTTTTTGAAAAAGAAATATCAGTGAAAATGGAGGAGCAATGTTCGTGAGAGAAAAAAAAATGGTTATATATTCACTATACTTTTGAATATTTGAAGAGCAAAAAACAAAGAGAATGTCAAGTATACTTACAAGGATGGAAGGAAGAAAATTTGTCATAATACATCTTATTTCATATCATTATATCATACATTCTGTACTGGTGATATTTTAGAATAATATATGTTCAATTCAGTACTTGAACTGTAATATATTCTGAAAAATGCGTCAGTTTCATATAATGTTTCGCAAAAATCACTTTGATCACGGTGAAAAAATTCTTCGCAAATTCACATTTAATATAGACCTACTATATTACGTACGTATTATATCTATATCATACGTACAAATTGAGAATGTGACGATATATAGATAGAGACATAGAGGAGGGAGCAGAAAGGGAGGAAAAGACAGCTAGCCCATCTACCAAAGAGAGTGGACTGAATTTAATTCGACTCGGGCGGAGAAGTTGCAACCCCTCCATTTAACCAACGGAACTGTAGATAACTAATGCTTCGACAAACTTTCGTTCACTTTGTCACTCATTCTTCCAACAGGCCACCATGCTAAGTAGGGCATCGCGACGCATTCCAAGCATCGTCGAAGAGAGGCGTCACGGCGTCACTTCACAGAGTTATTTCACCAAGTTTGCAGCCGCATGCAACGTACACGTGTATGAGAGAGAGAGAGAGAGACAGAAGAAGTTATTTGACGAGGGATGAAAGGTAAAGTGATAGAGGTGTAATAAGAACGTAGGGTTAAATGGAGGATGTTTTGCAATGCAATGTTATCTGTCACCAGTGTCGTGAATTAGGAACGAAAAAACGACTTCTTAGATATATCTTATTCTGGTTTGAACTAGATTTAAGAAATGTGATTGTAGCAAGCAACACGAATCATAATTGCTCCAAATTGCAGCAAGCATGCACTGTGAATATACAAATGGAGGAAATTCATTTTTACTACCTCATGGTTTTCCAATGTTCAAGAACCAGTAAAATTGAATAAAAAGTGTGTCAACTCCAAGATAATTGTATGTCTCAAATTAATACCACAATGTATATTTGTGAATTTTATCAGTTTTAAAATGATACATCAATGAATTCCATCTCATTCTTGGTATTCATTGACGTATCATCTTTAAACTGGTTGAATTCGCAAAAATAGAATGACATTTTAATTAAAAAGCACACACTTTATAGTTTGTACACTTTTTAATTCAATGAAACTGGCTCGTGAATATATAAACATCATAGTAAAGATTACTTTCTCTATCTGTATATAAAGTATCTATTCTCCTCAAAACTACTTTTCAGTCATATTATAAACCATCACGTGACACGATGGTAAATATACTCTCTCACGTGATACCTATCTATCAAAACAAACAAATAAATATATATATTTGACAAACACAAACACAAACACTCAACTAAATTCTGTTCCGAACATTCGATGAAAAATGGACGCTGTGTGATATTTATTTGATTGGCTTACGACCACGGAAGCAATCTGTTTGAGAAGAAGAGGAACACTTGCCAGAACGATTTAGAAATGTAATAAATTAGCGCACCTAATCTGCGTGTAAAGGTTTGGCTAGGAGATAGATGGTAAGCATAGGATTACCATCTGTCAGCCACCGGACTAACGGCTGCTAAAGGTAAGCTGCGTTGTATATATACAACATGCGTGTGGGTGAACTTATATCCAAGCTATACGTCATCTAGTCAAGTACTGGTCGACAATTAGAAAAACGCGGCTGCGATTTCCGTGATGGTTCATCTTGACTGAGGTGATTTGTTGTTTTCCTCAGTTGTTGAAGAAAGCGTTGTAGTGGTTTCCCCAGAATTGGGTCCAATTCCAACAGGCTATAATGAGGATAATCACTGAAAGATAAAACCCTACACAAGTACATCAAGTGCAATGATGATGATGGGGCATCGATACAAAGCATGATTACACTGCGAAAAAGGCTGGTAGTCCCCTTCAAAGAAACCGTACATTCGCGAAAAATTAAGAGACGATATTTTAGCCAGGTTTAAAATGTATATTTCAAAAATAAGACAACAGAGGTAACAACGTTGGGGGAGGAATGCGACTGAATAGTACAACTTGAATCAAAAGTAAAATTCCCTCATCTACATGCATGACCAAGTCAGTGAACTTTGTGATATTTCATGCAATTTGACAGGTGTATTTGGCAAACGGAAAATTCGTTCATGCTCTACATGGCGCTCAATAAAACCTCCAATAAAACCATCGTAAAACCTCAATATCCATTAATTCATTCTAAATGGCATGCACATTGCAAGTACAGTATGACTGCAAGAGTCATCATGAAGTATGCTTAGCCTTTCCGGTGGCCAAGTCAACTATCGCTAGTGGTAGAAACTGGGGTCACCGTTGGGCGTGGGGTCGGTTTTTGTAAACGTCCTTTCACCTATCATCACTTCATCGTTTCATTACAATCCGCTCATTCGTACCCCTGTATAACCTAGCTGTTGGTGGGGTCGTTGAGCAACATTAAAAAAAATGAAATATGCTTGGAATTGATGAAACCTATCGACGATTATGTATAGAATAGTTCTCTTCCTACCCGGTTAAACAAGTCCGTTCTGACATAACACAATATTTAACACGTATTGGACGAACATTAACTTTTGGTTCAAGCTGGTCTAAGAGAATGATGGCACTGGTAAAACATATTATACTTCAATATTTTGTGTAGGTCTATATCAGGCACATCGATTAGACTCGTCAAGAAACAAGATTATCAAGATTTATAAAACAGATTTTAAAAAATAATCGCGACAAAATATCCTGAACCATCTTCCAATCTCCGTCTCAGTTCAATTCGATAAAAGTTTTGATCCGCGTCACGGTTGGTAACGATCAAATCCTCTCCGTTGATGCGATGAACTGCCTCATAGCTCGTCTGCCACTAGGCTGATCTGCCACATAAAATATCTACTCGTCACGTCTAAGATAAAAGAGGTACGACTAAGACATGAGACATCCGACGCCTCGAGTCGTATATATCCTATGGAAGCGAAGCTCGAATATCTGGAAGTGAGTGACATATCTGCCACCCTGTTAGATATCTACCACCACCTGAGGGGTGAGAGGGAGATGAGTCGTTTATTTCCAACTTGGATACGGGTGAGAGGAGAGTCGCTGACTTTCACCCCGCGAGTAAGTTCAATTCTTTAATTCATGAAAAAGAGTTTTATTATGGATTGATTATACTCTTGAAAAGAAAACGATGTACTAACTATTCGAGGCTCCGGAAATGTGCGGAAATTGATATTGAAATTTGGAAAGCCAAAATTGAATATTGCGCGTGGATATAGCATATACTATCATAGCATACGGCGAATACATTTAATCTTGAAGGATCTGAATTTATATGAATCACAATACAGGATTTAATTGGATCAAGCAACGTGGAACATTAGCGACAAGGAAATCCCAGAATTAAATTCACACAAAGATATAATCAGTGATAATTTTCACCCGCCACGATCAACATAAACTGAATGATATGCCATTTTGCGAAAACGCACATGAAAAAACTATCTCCTAACTTCCGATACAAGAATTTCATACCACTACATGCTCATTTCACATCCTACACTTACTGCATTTTCCTCCCCTAGTTTATATTCTGTGAATTTTGTATCCACGACAATTGAAGTTTGTCTTCTAATAAAACAAACACACGTATCGACAAAATAATTGTGCATTTGTTGTGATAATTTACAATCAGAGTCCCTATACTACAGCCTCAAAAGTCTTGAATGAATACAGCTACAGCTAGTCTAAAAAAAATAAGTCTCCGCATGACATTATCAAAGTTTTCGCAATTATGTATTTGGTGCCACATCTTTATTTTATGATAAGCCGTGATCTATGATCTATTGTGTATATACTTGTATCCACGGAAGAAGGTTCCGATGAACCGTCTCTAAAACAGCGCACGGGAGGATCGCTTCTATTCATCTTTCGTGGCAGCAAGTTACGCGTGATTGTGACTTGGCAGCATTATCTTGATTTGTGCCAGTACAGCTATATCATCCCCCATTCCTACCCCTCCCAACCTCCCCCTCCTTTCTTTATACTCATAAAACACGCTCAATAAAAGATAAGCACGTCAAACGTAACCGGAAATCAAACGAAACCGGAAACCGAGCGAAATATATTAATGTGAAATATAAAATTCTCGTTTTACGGATCAAGATTTTAAAAGTTTCTGACATTTCTTTGGTAAATCTGCTCGACTTCTGCGTTCAACTTTTGCAGCCTCGGAACTCCTTACTGCTTGTGTTGATGTTTAGGGGGAACGGTCGAGCGAGGTTTCTTTGAGAGACAACAGGGGTTGAGATGGAAATGGAGCCATGGATGATACATACATAATCGTGGCAGTATCTCGAATCAAAGGGCACCAAGAAATGAGAGATCATGTCAGATTGGATAAGAAATATGAAAGATTGTATAGCGTTGTTGTTGAAGATCTTTGTAAGCTATATCGATGAAGTTATAGATTGTAAGAGGAAAACGGAATAGATGAAGTCATGGGATGGATGAGAAGAATGAAAGTTGCTTCCATGAATTGGACGCACGAAAAGATTCGTCTGCCAACTGAAAATTCCTAGAAATTGTGAAGAAACTCGATGCTACGGTACTTTGAACATTCAACATTCTCGAAATATGTAGTTGTGATAGGTTTCTTATAATTTTAAACATCGCCCTAAAAATTCACTTACACTCAACAACCGCTAATACACATATATTGACGATTATTGACGACCTTTTTCTCCCGTCGATAGAGGTATGGAAATACGTGTATGGAGCAGAAACAAAAACTTAACATGAGAAAAGTTATCTGAATCTTCTGATGTAATTATAATGAAAATTGGAAAAAATTCAACTTCCATTATGAATTTGACGTCGTTCTAAAACAATAATATTTCTAAGAATTCATTCCATTTCTATTTTCCCTATTGGATCACAATTACGCTACTTGTTAAGATTTATTTGAAATGCAATTCTCATTTCTCTCACAAATGGAAAAATACTCTACAGTTTATATTTCATACAACTAAACCGTCGTACACCTTCATGGGAAACATTTGAAGTTAATTAGTTTTTCCGCACAGAATCCTAACGTATGCAATTAACTTTGCATTATAATGATTACTTAGTCTGATCTAGCTGACAGAGCAGCGTATATTTAGCGGTCGGTATCCGTACTAAACCGCTCAACTTCTCAGTCAGAATAGAACAAGATAAAATGCACTGAAAGACTGTTATGTTGAAACAAATTATCATCCTCGAAAGTAAAAGTACTCCTGTGCATTGTTTCTATAATTAATCTGCCTTTCATTCGGTATAATCTCTTAAAACTTGATTATAAACCGTGGCATTAAATATCTCTCAGCGCAGAGTGTTTTGTTGGGCTAATTGAGTTGAGCCTTGGAAACAAACCGGGTATATTCAAGACCACTATATAAGGGTGATAAATGTTGCACCGACATTGAGAAAAATACATCTTCATTTGAAGTAGGAGATAAAAAAAAGTATAAACAAAGAGAAATTCACATTTAATTACTTTCAATTTGTCAGCATCAAGATTTGCATCTGTTTATTTTTATATGTTCATCAAATTAAATTAGAGTATCCGCGCCGAGTTCCCGGGGGAAGAGAGAGGGGTGAGTAGGAGAAGGGGATGATTTGTCAAAGTATATACAATTATATAATTAAATTGCCAATTGAGAAACTTACATCTCCCATATTAATGAATTTAGAAGTAGAGTGCAACATCAACTGAATGATGACGTTGAATTTACGTTTCGAAACATATTTTGAACGACTCGAATGAGAAAGAAGAACTAACAATCAGTTGAATATACTCAACTAATACAGCGTAGTATCTTAGCTTTTAGAACATGAAACGAAACATAGGTATGATACTAATCATCACACAAGAGTCAAAGCAATGATTTTACTTAGTTTGATGAAAAGGAAAACGAACGAATTAAAATTATGTATTATGTGACAAAAAGGTTTAAAATGAAACGATGATATCAAGGAGTGGTAAGTAAAATAGACACAAGGTTGACTTCATGACATACACATAATCACTGTTATATTTGTATATCTCTTGTATTTTCCGGGTATTATGATTTTTCAGAACGACGTTTTCACGATGAGACACTACAATGCATCTTTCAGAAGCGCTTAATCCTTGAAATTATTCCGAGATTTCCGAAGGTTTAACATTTATGATTTCGGTACAATAGGCATACGTTCTTCTTTCGTGGATACACGTATATAACCACATCGAGAAGTACTAAAACGGAGACGGAAGACATAAAAAACAACAGTAAACAATGAAAGCACGATCGTGTAATGGTAATGGGTGATCTCAGTTTCTATCAACTTCAGATAGAGGAAACAAAGAAGAAGCTATAGGTATAATTATTCCATTACGATGTCAGAGTGTGCAGTAATCTTGGTCGGTCACAAAGCTTCCAAGTCCTAATTGAAGTATTAACTCTAAGTACTTGTGATAAACAAACATACATAGGGTCAACAAGACTCTACGAACAATTGCAGGAGCTCCAAGTTAAACAGTGCAATAACTCTATTTCACGTGGCGTGTTAATTTGATTACTCTAATGTACACACAGTTAGTTTGGGACGTGAGTTTTATACACGCTGTCATTAAGAGGACGCGTGAGCTAGGCGATCTTCACTGAGGTACCAGGTTTATCACGACTAGGAAAACGCTGTATATACGTGAGCGAGATATTCATAGAAATATAATATGAATGTTCATACTCTGGTAACAGCTTACCGTATTTTCATGGAACAATATTAATTTCTTGTGTCATAAAATATTTTCATCAAAATCCCCCTTTCCGTTCTGTTACTCCTATGGATATTTTCGAAATTTCAATAATTTATTTTTTACACTCTACCAAACCGATACTAACTTCAAACTGTATAGATCCAAGTTAGAAGTTCTAGCAATTCCTAGAAAATGTTTCAACCCGACCAGTTCTGCATTGAGACCAGGAGGGCATGAAAAAACCACAGGCCCACCAAATTTGATACCTTCGCTATCACTAATTCACGCAGTAACTATCAGAATCTGAATTTTAATACGAAAAGAACGCATATATTTTCCACACCTACCGAATGACGTGCATGAAATCGCTACATGACGTATATTTAATTAGTACATGCAGATGATGGTAAGAAGACAAATTCAGAGAATCAAATGATATTAACATTATTTATAACTAAAAAAGAACTAAGAAGTTGAATTGCGTTCATGAAAGACACTTATAGTAAGCATTTAAAATATCTAGTTTCTACCAAAACGAAAGAATGTCAACAACTGATAATTTTTTTCATTTGATCATAGTTTGTATAGAACAGCACTGTAAACGGCTAGTAGATTAGTAATTTCTCCATCATTTTGGAATAATGGTGAAGTGACGTTCGTGGCCTAATATCAAAGGACCATCCCGATATCCACATGAAATACATAAGCCGTTTGTCTCTTGTCCATTCAAACCATCAACCATGGCTTGAATCATACCCAGGTCTCCTGGATGACGGTGCAGTATTGCTGAGTAAATATTTAGATAAAGTCTATCTTTTGTTGCCATGTACGTGATATCTCACTACATCCCTCCCGTGCACCCTTAAAAGCGCATTTAAAACAATGACTGCTAGTAGATGAACAAACATTGTTCTATTTGCACACAAGGAACTTACACCCCGTTTATTTATCTCAACTTCGGACCAAATTGTTGCAATTGCATCTGTCAATCGTACCCAAGAAGTGACACTGATATGCAAGTTGACCTGATTCCAAACCACATTCTCAGCCGAAACACATAATGCATCCAATGAACCGAGTCATTACAATCCTTGTTCCAAACTATTCAACGTATTTTAAAAGCTATACAGAAATTTACGATGGAACCTGTAATTGGTGCAACTTGTACATTGGCTGGACAGCTTAAAACTTGAACAGAACAAAACTAAACTAGTTGCTATTAGTTTCGCTGATTTACATCTAACTGTACGGTCAGTGATTATATATTACATACATTTATATCCGAAATTCGACACCATAGATCTATTATGTAAATACAGTTCTATCACATAGATATCTGAACGTAGAGTGCAGTGATCGTCGCATCAACCATAATCGGGGATGGTTTTTATTTCATTCAATTTGTGCACAAGTCTAGTGAATGAAATTTTACTTCGAATTGTTCGTTCACCGTTAAACTGCATTAATACGTACATCACACAGAGTGCCACCCGTATTATTAGCGTAGTCATATGCATTATCTGCAAAGTACTTCGAATTTTACTTTGAAGAAGCATAATGGTGAATAGACAAATCGTCTTTGTTTAATTGCACTTTATTATAGCAAAGGTATTTCTACAATGCATATACACATATTAACTGCCCGTATATTGTACGTACACAATTGGGATTATCATTCATTTGTTTCGACTGAATCAAGAATTACGATATGTTCTATAGACTGTTTTTCAAAGCAAACAACTTTAGGCATGTACCATAGGAATACAACCAGAACAGTTGACGCTATCAGCTATGACGCTATCAGATACAGACACCATTGTTTGATTGACGACCCCATCAATAGCTAGGTTATACGGGGGTACGAGTGAGCAGGTGATAATGCAACTATCAAGTGATGATAAGTGAAAGGACGTTCACAAAAACCTATGGGACTCAAACTCACGGCCAACGGTGACTTCAGTTCCAGAAGGTGCCTCAGCTGACTGAGCTACCAAGGGCGGCTACTGGCGATCAGACGAGGGGAGCTAAGATGAGTATGAAAAATTGAAATCTCTTCTAAATATAAACGTGAACTAACTTGGTTTTAAATCTATTGTCTATACTACAAGATAATTAATTATATTGTTTGCACTATATGCAAACAGTATAATCAATGGTAAGATCACCCTTATGGTGCCCCGTCCAAACGATCCTACATTCATTCTTAGCCTTAATTGGGGAACAATGATTTTGTATCAAGTTTCGATGTTATTGAAAAAATATTGTTTGCATAACAACCTCCCCCGAACGGCCAGGTTATTTGGAGGGAGGCCTACGAATTGAGTAATAATATATAAATGATGTTTACAAACCCAATGCCCAATACGGGACTTGAACTCACGTTCGACGACCCTCAACATTCTGGAATAGTGCCCGAGCTCCATGAGCAATGGGGGTGGAGGGACAGGACTTCATGGGAAGACGTACACCACTTACACTGGAGTATGTGTAAGGTTCCAGTCAATCGAGCTCAATTCTCTGGATAATGATTCTAACTTTCAACTCGAGTCTGTCTGTCACAAAGTCATTGAGATCAAACTATACAGTGTAAAAAAATAATCTGGAAACTGATCCAAACTTTTATTTGGGGAAAGTTTTGGAAGAGCATTTTCAACATTTTATTTCTCTATTCATAATAAAAAATACTTTTTTTTTCATCAGAAACAGATCACGGTAGCATACTACCGATACAGAAATCTAACACAATGATAGAGCATGAATATATATGATATATTATTAAATCCACGAGGGACGAAGGTCGGCACCGAGTGATTGTGAAAACCGACGCAATCAAATGATCTCGATGCATCATTGAGAATTTGCCTCATTTCAAATCTGCAGATGCATTTTTGAAATCTCTGAAATCTTTTGAAATCTCTGAATAACTCGTGAAATCCCTGAAATCTCTCGAAATCAATGAAATCTCTTGAAATCTCTGAAATCTCTAGAAATCCCTGAAATCTCTCATGAATCCCTGAAATCTCTTACCCTGAAATCTCTTGAAATTCCTATGAAATCTTTTGAAATCCCTGAAATCTCTTGAAATCCCTGAAATCTCTTGAAATCTCTTGAAATCCCTGAAATCTCTTGAAATCCCTGAAAACACCTGAAATCTTGAAATCTGAAATCAGTTGTAGGCCTACACCAAATTTTCGAGTTGTGAACCCCTCGGTTTTATTCTCATGTATCTCAGTAATGTTGATCGGCTGATGAGCAACAATTACTATACATTAAATGAAATAGCAAACATCGTCGAGTCACCCCTCTCGGGATCGTTATTGTAAGTTCTGTGTGAGAGGGAAAGTAAAACGCTAGCTCCATCTTCCATCTCTCCCACCACACGAAATATAATTTCCATCAGCCAGAACGAATAACTTATATATACCACATCACTACCTATTCTGAAATGAGGTATATTCTAACAATATTATGCGTGCACAAAAGTTTTCAAAACCAATCTCAAATAATAGATTCAGTTTCAAGATGTCGGAGGAGTTGACTATTGAATTACGGTATGAAACGTCAAGCGTGAATATAGCATCTATAGGTAACACAAAACACTATTCAGAAGGTGGAGTTCAGCTAACTGACACTCCATACTCGAGGTTTGATCGAATTAAAAGTATTCGAAGTTTGGTTCTTTGTTGGAAGTTTGTGAATTGCGGTAAGGTAGGTATTATCTTCATCGCACCGGTTTGAAGATTCACAAAACAACGTCAGCGGAATTAAAACCGATAAATGCCAAGAGAAATAAGAGTAGCAGGAATATCGGGTAATGGTGCAGACAAAGACAAAGACTCAATTAGAGCTAATTGAAGTGTTTTCTAATATTTATTAAGTGGTTTTGGTATTGAATTTATATTCAATTTGAAAGATGAATAATCGAAAAGATTATATGGCATCAAATACAATGAACTCCGTGAGATTTCGTTCAAGTAGAAGCAACCAACAAACTGAGACGGGGTATAGTCGAGTTGCTAGAACACTGAACCGTCATTCAGGAGACTGAGGTTCGATTCCCGCCATGGTCGACAATGCTGACAATTTTCTTCTCCGTGGTTTCCCTCTGTCGTTCAGGTCAATACTGGGATGGATGCTTTTAACAACAGAGCACGACCGACTCCTTCCCACTATCCATAAACACCTGATAAAATGATCTTTCATCTCAGCATATCATATATCATTCACCTACGCCAATAGATCTTATTTATATTATCAATCTAACAAAAAACCAACCGAAATTGTATACTCATTTATTAATCAATGAATTATATTAATTGAATGTCTATAGTACTCTCTCTTGTATAGTGGCCCTATACTAATGGCTATAAGATCTATTAGCGTCTTGAATGATGAATGATGGGAAGATGAGATTCAAATGTATTCTATTGTGTGTTCTGGATAGTGAGAAAGAAACGGTCGTGACCTATTGTTTGGGAACATTCTCATGCAGTCATCATCTAAATAATCGAGGGAAACCACGAAAAAAACTCTGTCGACCTCAACAGGAATCGAACCACGAGTTCAACGTGGTTACCCTCTATTGTGTCCACGAAAAAATATGTCGTCTACCACCGTTATAACAAACACAATATCATCGTTATATTTGGGGTGGTAAGATCGCCCTTGTGGTGCCCCGTTCAAACGATCTCATCTTTCATCCATAGCTTCAATTGGGGAACAAAGATTTTGTATCAAGTTTCGATGTTGTTGAAAAAAAAAATGCATGACTATATATTCAGGTTATAATAGACTATTACCTTTTCAAAGAGAGATGCACAATAAAAACGCAACTTCATCTTTCAAATGCTCTAAAACCCTGAAATTGCCTCGAGATTGTGTAATTACCATGAACTTTAGAATTATCCAGTTGGTAGACGACCTTCTTCTTTTGTAGATAGATATATAGTGTGATTATACCCAAATCCAGTATACACCAACACAAGGCGTGAACATCAATCGAATTAACTCTAATCCAATAGCGTTTACGAATTAAACAACAACATTTATGGCTTCCTCAAAACCTCGCCTATAGTATTAATCCTCGTTACCTCGCTACTCCCCAATGAACTGTTAAACACTACGGTATAACAAACACGCGAAGATTCACGCAAGCTCCGTCGAATTAATCGCATCCCTCGGCAAGAGTCAATCTTAATTGCTGTGTAATTAAAACGAATCAACAAAGAATTAGCTCGTTATTAATTAGTGACGCGTTAAAAACCGGTGGGGATGTGATATGATGATCCTTCTGATGACGTACAATTAAGGCTGATGACGTCATTAAAATATCGAGGTAGAAATTGTGATGTGAGGTAAACAGTGTGGGTTTTAATTGGTGATAGGAAGATAATAGAGTAATGATGGAAATGTTATGGGGAACCGATACAGGTGTTGCGTTGTATAGAGTATAAGGTTAGAGTAATATTGGTTATAATATAGTAATTATGAACATGATCACTGGAAGGAGTCGATTGGGGGGAGGGGAGGAGGGTGGTTGTCAGATTTATAAATCTTTAAATAAAAGATGGAAGGAAAAATATTAATAATAATTGGAAATATCGATCAATGAATGGATAAACTATTGATTGCAAAAATGAAATAAGGATAAATGAATTACTAGAGTAATGTAGAACTGAATGCAATCATACACACATACATGAATCAATGGGTGAATGAATGAATGAATAAATGAATGGGTAATTAGTATTCGAGATATTTGGATGGCTTAAAATCAAGTCACACTACCCAATTTGAAAAGATTTCAAACATCGGATCGGACAGCATTCAGAGGGCAAAAATTCTAATTCTATGCCCATCAATTATGTAATGGATAAATATAATGGTACACAAGTTTACAAAAAAACATTCTTAACAAATTTCAGTCAGTTTCCCTGATTTATGTTGGACCCATTCTGTTCAAATTACTCTCTCAAGAAACACGATACAAAGCGACGAGATCCAAAGATTTAGAACACACACAGAAAAACAAAGTCCCTTCTTTTTTAAAAAGAACTCTTTAAAAAAAGTTGGCCATGTTTTCTGAAATCCGTCGAGAAAACCCCACGAATGTGCTTCTCTTATACGCTGCTGGCATCTTGCCCATGCCTATTATCTTGGCCAAGTGTCGTGTCACCTATTATCACCCCCCTCCTCTCCCTCCCCCTCCCTCCTGACCACCCAACAACTCCAACACAACGACGTCGAGAGGGGGAGGGAGAAGAAAACAATTAGCTTGACTTTGTCTCAGACGTGTGTTGTTCAATGTTTGGCCGTCGTCCTAAAGAAGGTGGCAGAACACACTGGTTCACTCTATCCATCTTATTGACTCTATCCTTACTGCAGCTATTACTAAATCACGGGGGAAACACCAATTTATAGATTCTTGCGGTGGTTAGGTGACGGTGGGAAGTGGGGGGGGGGGGGGGGGGGCGAAGGAGGCGAGTTAAATTGTAAAGTTGAGCGCGAAGAAAGCTCGGGAGAGAAAAGTTTTATATTAAATGAGTCAAAAGTTATTGCGATCGTGTTCAATTCGGATACTTGTATTCAGGAGAGACGAAGATACCGATCGACCGTTCCACCGATTCCAAATCATAAGCGCACGGGTGGTTCGCTCCTTCACATTTCGTGGATGTGTACACTGTATATGTTTATGATGGTTACGATCGTCTGTCTCCCTAATACAACATCAGCAAGTGTCGGGGGTGTCGACTTATAAAAGTCGAGTTTGCGAAAACTCATTAGGATTTGGCAGTCGACACAAATAACAGCAAAGAAAAGAGGGTGGCTTGGTTGTCTTGGCAATGACTGAAGAGTGTTTAAGAAATTTGAAATAAACCAGTTTGTCTAGCAACGATCATATATATATATATATATATATATATATATATATATATATATATATATATATATATATACACATGTACATATATACATACATAAGTGTTTAGTTTAAAACACTGCGTTCAAACGGTTACCCTTTGGACATAACACCAACATAGGCCTCCAATATTTTCTTGGTAGATCCATTCGTCTCTGGAACAATCTCCCCCAAGAAAAAATGGAAACCTTACCAAAAACTTCGCTTTCAACACTATTGTATCAAATCTCTAGACCCACATTCCAAAATGACTCTCAACTACTTTTTGCTTTTTTTACTTTTCTCCTTTTTTGCTTTACTCAAATTTTTATAAACTGTATAGTTGAACTGAAAATTTGCCATTGTTAAAATAAGGAATAATATCTAGAATAAACTGCCACCGGACCAATGGGCCAAAGCTGTAATTAAATAATTGAAAAAAAAAAGTTTTGAAGAACACAATTATAAAACAATAAATGTACGAGGGACAAAATCAGTATGCTCACATGATAAGAAAAGTATGCATGTAAATAACGATCATCTTGCATGACGGAAATATGGATCGATACATGATTTTTTATTCCCATGCAACTTTCGTAAGAAAACACATACTAATCTTCTGGAGTGTACTCTAAACACTGACAACAAGTGCGTTACAATCAATTCACTAACAGAAACGCATCGCTAATTACTATTCATTCCACACTATATAAATACAGAGAATATTTGTTAGGAAGATTATTATTTTTAATTTATGAATCACAACCTAGATATCGTCTCGGAAATAATCCGATCGAATTTGTCTTGAACTATATTAATTTTCACGAAACTGACTTCAACTACTGTAACTGCATACGACCTACATCGTGAGATTAACATTTTTAATCGAATCGAAAAGCAATTCTTAGATACATCTTTCTATAATGAGACAACCACATTTCTACATTACTGAAATACTTTAATTTGAAAATGTAGACTATTCATTTATAAACTAATAATCGTGAACAATATCTCTCAGTAAAACTGGAGTAAGGTCGCCTAGGTATATTATATAGACTGCCACACCACTACTTGACATATTATATAACTTCTATAATGAAAATAAAATATAGAATGAGTAAGTTCAGCTAATTACGACAGTCAAGGGTTGAAGTATACGTGACATATTAAACTTGTGTCAACAAATGTTAATTACCAACTCACAAGTGATTACAAACTTACAGGGACAAGTAACTGGCACGTCGAGCAAGAACCTCATGAATTGTTTCAACTGGGCTGTGGAATTGTGGTCGCCAAATTTACCTGGAAATAAAGAAGACAGAGAATTAGACTCATAATTAATAATATATTTACAAAATATATATATGTTCATGCTAAAAATTGGGTACCTTTTATATTTTGAATCCGAATGGAATATGTATACACAATTTACGTGAATTTAGTCACGGACATTGGTCGCTACATTTTCCAACTAGCGAAATGAGCAATTTTGTATAGGTCCCATTTTTCAATGGTTCGTTAAAAGGTATTCAACTATATTTACTTTTTATATCTCTCTTTTTCCTACCATTTTTGTATGTCATTGCCTATCAGTCGATCATTCCAACGGACTTTTGAACGTTCTACTAAAATACCGTGTATAATAATTGTTAAAATCAATGATCGCACGATATTTGCATTACACATGTAAGCTTCACTTCAGAAAATGAAAACTATACTGATTACGAATAATGAATGGAAGTGGTCTATAATTTGAAATGGCAAAGTTCAAGTGGCAAAGATAACAGATGTGTAACCACATTTAGACACCTCTTCACTGAAAATTACAACCGCGCATTGATTCGTGCATTGAACGATGATGAAATCTATTTGACAGGTCGTGAAAATACAATCGGAAGTCTACTAGTGTCGAGTTTGGGCCGTCAAGTGAGAACAAATACCATATGTGTAATTCCAGTCACCTTAAGTATTGTGCCGCACAATCTTCACGCGTCAATTGCATTAGTTCAGGATAAAAGCGCGCAATTCTGGTCAAAATCCAACAGGAAGTGACACACCAGAAGTCCGTAATGAGGATTTACTGTCAATTGTGCATCGCTTCCGCATGAAATACAGGATCCTGCATTCTCTCAACTCCTTTGCTTCAATTGTACATGACGATAATAATGATAGTTTATTTACAGAATACTTGGGCCTATTTACAAGGTATGTTCCGTCAGAATGATCCAAATGGATATAATAGTTCGTCAATATTATACAACTCCTTGTTTTATAAGGTCCGTCTTCTTCAGACGGTACGTGAAAAGTTAATCAACTGTGAACTTGTAATCTTCTTTGGTTACATTTGAAACTTAATCGACTGATTCGACTTAACTGACGGAGTATTCAACGAACTATTGTAATTCACGACTTCAATGTATTAATATTATGCAAGTGTAATGAATGCCGCCAAGTGGAATAATGGTGACCATGACAATCACCGTCCGACCAATTACAGCTATCGATCTGAAGCCATCATCTCCATAATACTGTTCAGTCAGAACTATTCATAATCAAAACGTCAGAACGAGTCGATTCATTCGACCAGATTGATCGAGAAGGATGATTGCTATAAAAAACAAGTGAAATATTCGAACATCAATCATTAGATTGTGACAAGAAAAAACGACAAATTGTATGGATATGAAAAAAATGACAATTATGTCAACGTTAGATTGACCTGTATTAATGAGTCGATTATTATGCTGTTATTTTTATGTGAACTTGATTGTTGCCATCATTAGTGTATGTGAGAAACATACATTAATGACGACAAGAAGTGTCAGCGAGAACAATCCCAGGTATAGAGACACTGGCACAATGAGTTAGAAAACATTGGACTCGTTTTTGTAGATATGGGAAACTACTCATTATAGATCGTCATAACAAGATGAGAAAAGAAAAATGATCTAGCTAATGCGTTGGTAATGAAAAGAAGGTATTAGGAGGAAGGAAGTACACAACGTTTTGATATAATAAGCACCAACAGGAAAACAAGAACATGGCATTTGTGATGATTATTGTTTCCTTAGCGACCCCAACAACAGCTACTTAATACGGGGGTACGAATGAGCAGGCAGGTTGATGATGAAACTATGAAGTAATAAGTGAAATTTCCTAAAGCAGTGCCTTAGTCGACTGAGTAATCGGTCAATCAAGCAACGTGAATAATTTCCAAGAATACGCTTCGAATTATCTCATTCGAAAATAAGAACGAAAAAAAACGAAAAAAACGAAAAACGAATAAAAAAAGAAAAGAAGAACGAAAACGAAAAAAACGAAAAAAAAAAGAAAAGGCATACAATTCAATATTTCCCAAGTATCGACCGACCGGATATCAGTAAATATAATCACAAATGAACGTAACTGTCGTGTCGGTTTGGTGACATTGTTGTGACATGAGAGCTAGGCGATATCGATTGATCTGAAATAGAACAGCGTGACGCCATCAGAGCGCTGATTGACAAACGTGCAATCCGAACGGAAACAAGATAAAAAACAACAACAACAACAACAACGTGCAGCTCTTTGAAATAGATAACAAAGGATTCGAAAACTTGTCAACATGGCAGACAGAGTCTGAAACCGCTCGTACCACAAACAGATCTACACGTCGAACAATACGTGTCATCCAAACGAATATTACACATATAATATGATACAATAAAATAAAATATGATCTACGTAATCAGTGAGAGAAATAAACAATAACATGACCCGGTATTGAAAATAGTGGCCATCGACCGTTACAGAATATATGTGTGCCATTGTTGCCATCATTATTTGAAACAATGATTGTGAGATAATTAACATTATTATCTTGAGAATTTAATTATAGTCCAACCAGCATTGAAACATGAAATCAAGAACTTTTTCAGTTCTCTATTCTAAAATTCCATTGAAATAAAAAAACTTGGGAATTATAATTTGAATATTGGTGGAAGTGCCGGATCCATGGCATGGATACATGTTCGTAAATTCACATTAAAATTGTAACATGGAGTGAAAAACATTTCTGGGTATTTTTTCTATGATTCTATTGAAAGAAAGAGAAATAATTATGAATAATTTGAATATAGGTGGAAGGGCCGGGTTTATGGTATGGAGATATCATGTTTGTCAGGTTGCCATAGCAACTAGAAACGTTCTAGGCAAACAAACAGCCACTGGAGCTATACATGAAGGATACAATTGATAAACATCTTGAACTTGTAGCCTTCTCAGAACAACAACGAGTAGAAATGTGAATTGAAATACGTTCCAAGTTGAATTTTCGTGTCAATTTGTCAAGTGTGGCCGCTATATCTCTCCCTGCGTCATTTACTATGTAGAATGAAGGGGTAAAGGTGTAAGCTCGGCCGGGACAGTGGAGACACTATCGTGATATCTAAAGCCAGACTGGATCAGGTCAGGTTGACATGGGTTTTTGTATATAACTGTTCACACTTCATCAATAACTCTGTATAACTTAGCAGTTGGTGGGGTCGTTGGGCACTATCAAAAAAAGAAATAATAGCATGTGTATTGTGTTAATCAGTCTCAGTGGCAACAAGTGTGAAACTGAAACACTAATGTAATCTCATTAAGAGCATAATTATGTGTGTGTGAGAAAGAGAAAGAGAGAAAGAAAGAGAAAGGAAGACAGAGATAATAAGAGAGAGAGAGAGAGAGAGAGCGAGAGAGAGAGAAAGAAAGAGAGACAGAAAAAAGAGAGAAAAAGAGAGAGAGAGAGAAAGAGAGAGAGAGACTAGAGAGAGAGAGAGAGAGAGAGAGGGTAGGGAGGGAGAGAGAGAGAGAGGAGGGAGGGAAGGGAGGGAGAGTGGGAGGGAGGGAGGGAGAGAGGGAGGGAGAGAGAGAAAGAGAGAGAGAACGAGACAGAGAGAACGAGAGAGGAAGAGAAAGAGAGAGACAGAAAGAGAGAGAGAGAGAGGGAGTTGAAGAGAAAGGCAATCAGCATAAGTAGTTAATTGTGTAATGCAATGGTGTTAATGACTGAGTTGATGTTGCGCGTTAATCAATCACGGACACGACGTGTCCGTGATCGATATATACGATCACGTGACTGTCATGGCCGATACTTGTGACACGAATTTACCGATTACACGTGAATCGAATCAAATCGAGAACGAATGACAGCCATTAGAAAGCAAATGAGTACGGGAATCTAGTTATCATGGATCAATTCCGCGATGAAAAATAGAGAGAGTAGTGCATGTAGATGATATTGTTCGTTATTGAAAGAAGTGGTAGAAAAGGTGAGGCAAAAAAAGTGGAAGACACGTGGACGACAAATATGGTATTTTTAAAAGTGATTGTTGCGATCTACAAGCAGTTTTGGAGGGTAATAGTTGAACCATGGACATATTCGAAGTTATTTTCGTGATATCTCCCGAGAAAATATTTTATTGTGTGCTATTCGTAAGTCAACATATATATATATATATATATATATATATATATATATATATATATATATATATATATATTCATTTTTTGAGAAGAATAAATCATTGGTGGGGCGCAAATGACGATTGGACCCCCTAACGACGCCCCTGATGGAAATACACAAGTAATGGACATGTTGCCATGGCAATATCGCAATAATGCCAGCCTTACTATAGTGAATAGAAACCAATCAAAATCCTAGTCTATTGAAGCTAGCTATGCCTGGGACGTTATTTTAGGTATAGCAGTCACGGTAAGGGTCCTGGAATTGTAAACTGTAAAGTTCACTATAACAATAGCGTTGTTTTGCTTCCCTTCTCGAAGACAGGCTCACAGAACTTGCTCACTCGGCTTCAATGGTAATACACCATGTTTTCCAAGTTCCTTGTTGATTTATCATCTCCCATTCAGTTGTTTCAACTCTCGCGGCTACTAAATTAACAAACCCACGTTATTGCGCTTAATACACACTTTTATTGTACTTCTAGCAGTTGTTCATTCCAGTGGCAGTTCGAATACACAATTAAAATACACAAAATTATCTGGTAAATTACCATACAATAATGCTTTCTCGCTTGCTCTCTAACTATTTTGATATGACTCTCTCTATCTGGCTTTCTCTTTCAATATAGCATGTTATATCTTCATCGAAATGCGTTTCGTTGTATAGTCATGGACAGAAGTTAACGAAGCGGCAAGTTAACAATAACCTGTGACGAAGCATATAAAAGGAGCTCATGCGATAGTGTTTATTGAATGAAAATTATATCGAAGTCAACATTGTCTTACCAACCCAAATTTCGAAATTGTTATAAGGACCAAGAGCTGAAATTTGAAGAAATATAACAGAAACAAATATTGGGGGGATACAGATTAGAGTTAAATTAAAAATAACTGAATCAAATAATAAATCAGCATAATAAAATCGTGGCAAATGCTAGAGTTGGTATGTATACATTTTGAAAGCGTGCCAACGTTTAATGAAAACGACAACTTTCACGTCTGTGTGACTATCAATTTCGAAGAGATACATGATGAAAATGAGAAGGACAAATATCACGACAAATTGAGAGAATTCCACACTTGATGAATAAAAATCTCTAATTGAAATGAAAAACCTGAAAATGTTCGAAAATATTCGAAAATCGGGGAAAATGTTGAACAACGATTTATTCAGATTCTTTGGAGCATGATGTTCTTCCAAACTCCGTTACATGCAATTTTTCAAATACGTCGTTGAGTTAATTACCCGACACATAACGAGAACAATTCACTCTCGATAGTCTCCAATTAAAATCATCAAAAATAATTCATGACAAATATAGTAAATGATTTCTCCAATTGTCCATGTATTGATGAACTAGCTTCTATATCGGAGTATACCCCTATTACCTCGCATACACACAGTTCGAAAACTCACGCACACACACACATAATCAAGTTGATCATTATTAACATTAGCTCAAACAAACCTTCCCTTCAATAGGATGTAGATAAAGGATCGCTCCCCCCTCTCCTCCCGCTCACACCCTAACCACCAAGCCCCACAGCAAGCGCGAGATAATGCCAATTGTGTACGGTGCGGATTATAGATTCCAATAGTACAAGTTTGAAACTATACAAGTCAGTAAATACTGGAGCCAGCTTCCGGACGAGAACACGTGCGGTATGTACGCATGCGCGCACAAAACGAGTAATTGAAGTGATTCGTGTTGAGGGGTGAGCGTACATGATTGAGTTATTTAGAATTAGTACTGGGACGGGTGGAACAGTGGATAGAACGATGAATTGTAATTCGGGAGGTTGGTAAAAGATTCCTGCTATGATCAACCATCATGTTGGAAGGTTTTCGTGGTATGTCTCTGCCGTTTGAGTTGATATTGGATGGTTCCGGCCACGACCGACACATTCATACTATCAATAATGCATACAAAAAGTTTCGTGCGAATTGGTTTCGCATGTAGACATGTGAACGGGTGAAACGATGTGAAAAAATCACCGGTCAGAAAGACGTACGCGATTTTTACCGAATGGGAGTTTTCACTTAAGCTCATCCAATTGGTATTTTGTACACATACATCCAACAGAATCGGTGAAAATTGATATCAAAATGAAAATAAAAAAATGAACACAATAATTCAGCGGGAAAAATGAGAAGTTGAGGACGAAAATACCATAAACGTGTTAAGAAAGATCATGTACTGAATACATTAGAATGTATACATTGAAATATAGGCCTATAATAACATATAATAATATCCAATGTATATTATTATAGGCAATTTAATATTGGCATATTCTATCACACTATATAATTATATGATGTGACATGTCACAATTCAGGCAATTCTCGGGAATACTGTTTCGTAATAATTGTGAAACCTCCCCGCTTTAAACGTATACCTAACTCCACCGGCGCTTTCCACCGGTTCTGTTGCATAACTGAATGTGTATCACAGCTGTCGTCGTAGCAATGCTCCGAATACGACGCTCTGTGTGCGTCCAAACATTAACGGCTTAACTATACAACACTTTCAATGACTCGTGAGCGCCTGAAGATCGTTACGCGGTCGCATAAAACGACGGAACTGCAATTGCGCGGCAACATTACGCGGCTCTTTGAACACGACCACGGTTACTAACTCTACGATGACAATACGTATACGACGGCCAAGCAAACGTTTTACTTACGAATAGAGTACAGTTCGAGACGAAAACTTGGAACAACTGTGAATATTAGTTGCAAAAAAATGCCGGATATGGCTTGTTTCGGAAGAATTTGAAGAAATATTCGGTCAAAAATTAATTGTCGAATAATTTGACGAAACAATTTGTTAGATACGGCGACGAATAATATGACTATGTACACACGAGGTTAATACTGCTTGCAAACTGCTAAGTAGAGAGAATCAAAGTGTTGAGTTGGTCCTCCCCCCCCCCCCCCCTCCCCCAAACAAACTTGAGCCCTGAAGTCTGGTGTGAACTGCTCATTATTACCAAGCATCTGTAGATAAGTACTTATGCAATTACCCACTCTTATAGCAACCAATAACAATTACGCTCGCCGATAATCTATATATGATACCATCAAGTACTACATTTACACAGGAGGCAAAAGTAGCTCGCAAACTGCCAACTAGACAAGAGTCAAAATGTTGAGGTGGACTCCCCCCCCCCCCCTCCCACCCGTAACACACGTGTTAAAGTGTGCCGCGGTTCGCAGAGTCAGCTAATAGATTCAAGAAGCGAACTATTACCCAACTAACATTGTTAAGTGAAGCTGGAAGGCACTTAATAGAGGAACTATTAGAACTTTGCTTACTAACTTCAATAGTTAAGAGAACGTTATCAATATTAGATGTAAGGCATTGTGAATGTATGGTGATACATAATTGAATTTCAATACATAGATGCGTGAAAATGAGAACTGATCAATTTGCCTCAATGCACACTATAAGAATTGAATTCATAATCAGCTCATGAATTTATTGAAATTTTAGACCAAAACACGCGTGAAAATTCAATTAAAATCACAACGGATGAAATCTTAGAAAGAACTTCTTTAAAAAGAAATGTGAAATGCCTCTATCACGCTCGCATTCAGTCAACTAGAAGATGTATTATAATCAAACTTCTCATTTTAAACATTCAGTCAGAGTTTCAATCTCGACGCGATCGAGGCGGCATGCAGCGCGATGTAGGCAATAGGAGGGCGGCGGTGAAAAGACGACTCTCTCGCATTACGAAGCTCTCAAATCCCACCGACCTGGCACCAAATGTAACAGTCTACGTATATAGCAGGCTGGGCTGCACACGTCACTTTCACCTTAGGAGAGGGAATGAAGGGGGAAGGAGAATGAGAGGGAGTTTTCGATTTCAAAGAAATGTCGAAAGAAGTACAGTCTTGTATGAACCGTTCCACTTGGCCGAGTCAGAACTTTTGGTAAATGATACGTTACTGTGTATATACTGATTCATCGTCCTGAATCATGATCCTGAATAATATGTTGTTTCAAAACTTCACAAAGTTTCAAGAATACGATGAAAGAAAATATTAGTTTATATTCGTATACGTGCATGATGGAGTTTCCAAGTATTAACATTCTCAATGAAATAAACGGCATTTCTGGGAGGTGCTGCAAATGAATAGAAAAGTCAAGTCGGAATACACCATCTCAGATAAATGGAGTACGTATACGAGTACATTTTATATTGCTGCTTAATTCAAGCACACGACTATACAACCAGTATTTGCAAACAAACTCTTCCAAGCGTTTCGTTGCTAGGCAGCGACAAACATCGCGTCTTTCGAATGATCTACATAGCTGGCTACACAAACAAAAAAACACCGTCTTACGAGGTCCAAGTCCACATTTATAACCTACAATTTCCTTTATATAGTGAAATTGTTTCATTTCCTATTTGCAAAGAGGAAAGAAAGGACATCAAAGTTACGAGTTCTTTGCGTATACAAATCAGTGTTCAAATTTCAAGACGTGCATGTGGACCAGAAGGGAAAAGGGTCGACATGCTCGTGTTAACAAGAGGCAACCGATTAGCGTTTACGTTGACAAAAGACAGACAGCCAATCAGAGATCGCGTTAACAAAAGATATCCAATCGGAGGTCGTGTTACACGTGAGACACGTGTACTGATTGGTTCGACGGAATCGAAATTTGAAACAAAATGAAGACATAAAAGTCGTCAAACGAAGAAACATTAGAGAGAATTGCAATGTATTTTACATAGTAAAAAAAATTTACAAACCAGAAATTATAATAACCACGTATATTTATTATATACATAATATATATATATATATATATATATATATATATATATATATATTTCAATGTCTTTTTTTTCTGAGGGAGTGAAAGTTCCGGAGTGGAATAGCAAACGATTGTCTGAAGGGTCTAATTGTCTGATTCATCCAACGGATACCACTGAGATATCATTCAGTTTCAAGGATACCGGTACTTAATATCGTGTTGATATATCATGTGGCAGTAGACTGTTAGTGTCTGATCGTTCCATAGGGGCTGTCGGTTACATGGAGAGAGAGGGAGGAAGAGGGTGGTGAATAGCTACAGGGCCGAAGCCCTAATTTAAGTACGCATGGCCGAAGACATGAAGCCTTTCAAAACAATCCGTTCGAGTTACTTTGAACACACGCACACATACACATAGTGGATAGGTTAGCTCGTCAGTTAACAAACTTTCATGTGATTAAACAGAGGCCAGAGCAAGGAGAGTGATGTGTTTGACATAAAGAGTTATGTATGTGTGTGTATGTCAGATAGAGAGAAACAGAGAGAGACGGAGAACGAGAGAGAGAGAGATGAACTGAAGAAGTCAATAGAGAGAAAGAGATGAATACATCAATATGCTGATAACGTATCTTCACCCATAACACATGTGAAAATTGATTTTTTTTTCGAACCAATATAGAAACTTGATACAAAATCACTGTCTCCAAATAGGTTCGAGGTGGGTGGTGGGGGAATGAGGGATTGTACGGGGCACCTGACAAAGCGATTTTATCACCCCAGAAATTGAAGAGAAGATTATGTTTTGTGATATACTTCTATCCACCAAAAAAGAAGGACGGCTACAAATAAAACAAACACAAGTATGCCTGTACATTGACTGTACAGAAAATGTTCACACTACATTTTTTTTTAATGTTGCTTAACGATCTCACCAACAGCTAGGTTAAACGGGGGTACGAATGAGCGGATGATAATGAAACAATGAAGAGATGATAGGTGAAAGGACGTTTACAAAAACTCATGCCTTACGTGGGACTCGAACCCACGCCCAACGGTGACTTCAGTTACTACCGCTAGCGATAATTGACTTAGCCACCGGGGCGGCTCACACTACATATGTATCAGCTTTACAATTTAGTTCATACATTTTAGATAGACTTTCACATTGTATTTCATGTTAAATTAGGTGAAATAACGTATTCATAATCATCATTTGTGATGGTCAACACCAGTACAATGTGTTTGCCGTTATAGAAACGGTCTGTCACTTTTAGTAGCGTATTGAATGTGCGGAAAACAATGGACGTCAGTCCTGTGTATTGCCTTCATGCAAAACAGTTTACTGCTTGCATCGAAAACGTTATACAAGCAACAAGTATTCATCATTAATGCAGTTTGGCTGTACCTATTTTAGACCCTGTGGTGCTTATGATGTGACAACGTGAATATTGTCACAATATTTGAAGTATTGTCGTTACAATACCAATATCCTGATTATACATCTATAATATTGTATGTTATAGCTTATATAAAGAACTGTTTTTTCTGCGAACCATGTTGGATGTAGACATAAAGGTTCCGAGAGTTATTGGCTGAGTTCACATCAGTGAACCAGCATAACAAGTTTCAAACTGAATAACGAACCGAAGAGTTTCACGTATTTTCTTTGTCGTGAAACATTCTTCTCCCTATTTCAAAGCCATAACCTCATATATATGTATCATATATTATTATCAAGAAACTGATGATACTATCAATCGGCTCTGTCAAAGGTCATAAAGCATCAGTTTTTATATATTGTACAACTCTATTGATTTCAATATATTTATAGATCCATTGTTGATGGACCTATTTTTTCATTCGTCGAAGAGCTGTTTCATCGATAATCATAGAAAAAAATAACCAATTGGTTCAATTAATCAGCATATCTGAGAGATATAATCAATAATAATTTTCACCGTAACTATACTAACGGTTTCAAACAGAATACACCTCAGTTATTCTGCAGAATTCACTGTGAGGAATCTATCTATATACAGGCATCCTATTAATAACGATTAGAAATATATCACAAAAAAACAGTGTATAGGCCTACATTTGAAAGGAGGACAGATCTACACGTACATCACCGGAAAACAATTTTAGGAAAAATTATGAACTTGTGAACGAATTGTGAACTTAATGTTGTTTGGTACAGTTCATATTCTCTCAGGTCCAGTGTGCATAGGCCTATTTTACGTATCTGTTTCATACAAGAATGGGATCAATTGCCTCAGTCTCTACAGGACCGACCTTAGCTGAAAGTCAATGAACTATAAAACAAAAAGTTATCACAACGAATGTCAAAACGCTTTAGAGTTCACTGCCACTGGCAGACGGAAAGTCCGTACAAAAAAACATGACGACATTTCGGTTCAAATGAAAACGAAAATATCCAATTTTAGAAAAAGTCTTACGCGGACAATTCCATGGAATGAGAGGATTTTCTTCGCGAAAATGGTTATATTGTGTGTGGAATATACGTACGAAAACATTTACTGGATACAAAACAAAAAAAATGGGATAACGTCGACTTTTATGGCGGAGAAAAGTTATATATCTTTTGAAAGACAGTTTTGTTGAATTGAAACATTCACATATCTTGTTGGACGCCATCTATTACACACAATATTTTATCTCTCCTGGTAGTTGCATATTTGCTCATAAATGACTGAAAATGTTTCCATTCATTATAGTAACTATAAATACAGATAGTCTTACTTCAAGTTTGGTAAGTTGGTTTCCCAAATCGCTGTGTTGCTATGGTAACGATTCTTATACATTTGATGCTTACTTGAAATAAGGAAATAGACGAACACAACGGACTGTGAATATAGGGTGTGCACAATACCAGTGTTTTATTTCCGTCTTAGGTATCTATTATTCAACTAAGATCATTGTGAATAATTAAATTGGACGATTAATCCGCACAACTTTATATTAAGATTGTTACTATTATGAACTCACGAATACCACATGTATGAGCTACTTGTACTGTAGATAAATGCACAAAACATCGAAATATTCCATCCGAAACTGTCGAGTTTCTACGTGAAAAATAAACACTTCCTTACGCAAGACATTGCCGTGTTCGAATTGACACTATTTTTCAACGTGTCCGTTTGCTTGACAATTGTGAAATATTATCATTGTTCAGTTCGAATATAAATACAATCAAAATATCAACGTATGCATTCAATTTTCAATTGTTATAATGATCAACATTCGTATTCAATATATAAATCCCTCAGATAATACTTTTCAACCAGAGCAAAAATAACCAATTCCATGTTGCGACGAGTTGCACGAGGACAAAAATCAACCAATGCAAAGCGCATGCGCATATATTCAGCAGCTACGTGACAATTACCAAAGCTGTCATTACAAAACGTGATGACAGGTTTTCCATCTTCAACAGAATTCCCTCATATTTCACATCACCCCAGCAACGACTAGTATAATTCCTCAATGACGTTTCCATGCACCACGTGACCGCCTACGAGCGACGGTGTCGAGAACCTAGTCGAGACGGACAAAGTCAACAGAGCTAAGCCACGTGGGAATATTAAAACTCTTGGAAATGAAATGGGTAAAAAAAAGCGAACATGTTTGATTGCAATGTTTGATAAGAAGGGAAAAACACAGCCTCTGGAAATGATAAAACAGGGATAGTATGTTGGTGGGTCGAAACTACCGATTTCTTATGCTGGTAGATAGCGGAGACGGTCGATTGGTCGTAGCTGATTTTATCTCTCACGTATATACATGCATGTATGTATAAGAAGAGCAAACAAAAATACTACACGAGGTGTTTCCACAGGCGGATATGCATATATACTCCCAAGCGATTACATTTCAACCAATACGCTTGCAGCACACATAAATTCGAGCGTGAAACTAGACTATCTATGTATTTTGCTTTTGTTTCCAAAAACAATACATTTAATTATAAAATTCGAGATATTTTAATCGAAATAATAATAATGTGATATTGTAGTTTTTAGAACCATAACAAAAATCACAAAATATCAATAAATCTGTAAATATTTATCGGAGGAATATAACAGGTTTCCAGGTTTTTTAGTTTTAGAACCCTGCTGTGATTATCACAGAATACCGAAACGAAAATAACATTCCAAATAGACGTATATTATAGAATGTCATCCATAAAAATGTCAAAAAGATAAATCTTCTCCCGGCGTCTATGCCGTCGAAAAGGAAACCGGATTACCGTATATTAGATATGACTTCAATATCAGCCGTAGAGGTATTATACACAGCAACACAAACAGGAAGAATTGGCTCCCTCCATTATCCCCCCGTTAATCGTCAATCTCCCGAATACACTCCGTCTCAGCTGTATGGGAACGCAGCCAGATGTGTGTGGAATAGGGAAACGTCTGCGGCGGCTTGCGACTTTTTCAACTTTCTACAGCCTAATGCAAGTAAAAACAGGTCGTCCTTAATGGAAGCTATGGGCACATGTGTGTGTACGGTCAACAACGTGGGTACGATTAGGAACAGATTAGGGGAGATTAAGGAACATCTCGATTAATCCAAGTCAATTGTATGGAAATGGTATTATAGAACTTGGTCGGATGCTAATATTACATTCTGGAATGATTAAGCATGCTATTGCAGCATGAATTGATTAGGTATACTCGTGGTCACAAAGACGGGAATACGAAACTTGGTGAGAATTAAAACTGAAATCATTTCGAAGAATGAACTTGGAATTATAGTAAAGTGTATGAAAATATATCAACAATAGGCAGGGGTTTATAACTCACAAATTTGGTGTACACCTGATTTCAGATTTCAAGATTTCAGGTGATTTCAGAGATTTCAGAGATTTCAAGAGATTTCAAGAGATTTCACGGATTTCAAGGGATTCCAAGTGATTTCAAGTGAGATCAAGGGATTTCAAGAGATATCCAGGGATTTCAGGGATTTCAAGGGATTCCAGTGATTTCGGTGATTCCAAAAGATTTCTAGGAATTTTCAGGGATTTCTAGAGATTTCAAGGATTCCAAGATATTCCAGGGATTTCAAGGATTTCAATGGTATTTCATTCCAAGCGCACACCGGGTTTCAGGAGTTGTTAACCCCTCGACTATAGTTCCAGAAAATTGTGTGTTGACTGATCAGCCAGATATTTGCTTGGAATATTTTTTCAACACAAAATTGAAGTGAAATGGACGATCTTCTCGAGAACTGTGATGAGAATTTGACGTATCGATCAAAACAAAAACTGAAATTATCGTGCCACCTGTGGGTTCATAAGTAGACTTTATAACTATCGAATTGATATGAGAATAAATGATCAAAACGAGATTTTAATCATATTATGATAGGTCAAAAAGATTTCAATTTTTCCTACGTCTTCCTGAACGTTTTGCTGCTTCTAGGAAATTACTGGAAGGAAATGGACTAAATATTCATTTTCAATCTCCTTTACTTTTCTCCTTTTCCTTTTCCAAAAAATGAGAACCGGTAATTCTGACGACCACATTCCGTTCAAGTTTACATAGTTCAATGCTCGATTAAATTATATTAAATGACCGATAATCGTTAAGTTACTTCCATAAATCAAAGTAAACTGTATCTTTCCATAGAATATATTACAAAATTACTTTACATAGATATTCTGATCATAATAATCCTAATAAATCAAGGCATTTGAAGCGATGTTATATACAGCTACCAACATATGTCAAACATCCCACCTAATAAATGATCATTTAGCAAGTCAAACGACTCGTATTAATATCAGAAGCACAGCAAAACAGCGTGACTAATGCTTATAGCTTAGTGTACAAATGAATAGTAGACAATATATTATCAGAATATAAGCTTTTATACACATCGTTATAATCATAATAGCATTGAACATCAAACAGAATCATGATAAACACGTTAATAATCCACACGGGACAAATCAATCAACATCAAATGACATCATCAAATTCTGAAATGCGTGAATACAAAGATTTTTTTCGTTACTGTTAATTTTATTCATAATTTGAAATGTCTGATTCGTTCTCCTAATACGAGTTCGAATCTTGCCTGACCTATCTTCAAGGTACTGGTCATCACAATTGAAAATGTAATAATCTGAGGTTGACATATAGCTTATGTGAATTAGTTGGTATGTCTCTGTTACCCAGTCACTCTTATAATATTGTTTTACTGTCCAGTTAATGCACATAGAATTTGAAAAAGCGTTATTAGACGAGCTTTAGCGAGGATTCAGTTTGACATACTGGAAAAAATTGGTGTTCATTTTTATGTTTTTTTTTTCTTTTTGTTCTCCACAGATCAAACGGCTACAGCTTTCAGCTTCAAACTTATTTTCATTATGGTTCCTCATCTAACTTGGATCTGTATAGTTTTGTGGCATTATCGGGCGGTGACTTTCATTTTTTTGAATTTTAGAAATTTTGAAAATACCCATCAGAATAACATAGCGGAAAAAAAAATACATATTTTCCAAAAATATGAAATTTTGCGTGAAGTTGAATTACATTCTGATACACATTTCTAGAAATTTTCAGCTTGATCGGGTCAGCCATTTTGAAGAAAAAACATAAAATGTGCTAAATTGGTACCACTCGAAGCAGTTTTTACCCATTTTTACCCATACTATTACTATTCGCTCGTCTAACAACGCATATATGGCGTTTTCCTAGTTAGAACTTCAATACCAATATTATAATATTTATATGACTGTCTTCAATATCATATGTAGTTGGTTCTTAATTAATTTGCTATATGTGAAGACATTTAGAAAAAAGACAGGAACAATAAACACTGTACAGTTGCTTTGCTGGGACAAGAAAATGAAGGAATTCAACGTGTAAAAAACTGAAAGACAAATTTGAAGCGTCAAGTGGTGTTATACCATCAACTTGGTAGAGTAGTCAACACTGATTGCTATTTGTATTGCTTTTTTTTCTGCATCGGTCGAGACGTCGAGGAAGTGGAAATAGTTTCCCACCACAACGACAGGAGCGAATCGACTATTACATTAAACCAATCACCTCATTCAGTTTCCTATCTTCGGAATGCGACTAGATACTTTTTTTTATTGTATCACAACAATTGAGAAACACTATGGACAGGCAAATAGAAGTGTGGTATTCCAACATGTGCTTGTGTGTAGTGTTTGTGGACAAAATATAGCTTTATTGTATTTTCTTTGTGTTCAAAAATGTATAAACATGTTTATATCGTGTGGTTGATGATAATCAATCATTCAGACAGTTATTGTATTGACGCAAAGAGATCTTGAGATCATCAACATGCGTCGTTCAACAGAATATAAATAAATCGATTGGGATTATCTTTTGCTACCCACTAAGAGCCAGAATAGTTGGGGTTACAGCGGAGGAAGACGAATGAAGTTTACAAATATCGCATTCTGTGGACTGAAACTCGCGCTTCACTTGAATGCAGTTGCCAAAGCAGTGACTTGTGATTGAATGAGAAATATGGGAAAAAGCGACACATATTTTTCCAGGTACGGATTTTTTTTTAATAACATCGAAACTTGATACAAAATCATTGTTTCCCTATTAAGGATAAGGATGAAAGTAGGATCGGTTGGACGGGGCACCACAAAGGTGATCTTACCATCCTATTTTATTATTATTTTAAATTAAAAGCAATGAACTTTGACACCAGATCTACGCTGTGTGCGGTATAGTTGGTACGGTATGTGAAATTATTCGTTCATATAATACATAAATCGTTTAGAAATGTACTCAGCGGCACGGTACGGTCACGAGTGTACTCTAAACGGTCAGTCATTGATCTGTTTTATATTCAATATGTATACGTTATCTTCAATCTCCATGCGGCAATAACAATAACCTTTCGCTCTTGTGTTATCTCTATAAACCTGCTATACAGTACAAAAAACATACGCCTGGGACACAAATCAGACTGCAAGTGCTTCAGTAGACGCGAAGCAAACGTGAAAGGTTGATTTCTGTTCTTCTGATTAACGTTAATAGAAAGCACATTACTTTTACCGGGTACAAGAACTGGGCGAAAGAACTATACGGGAACCCATGGGTGGAAGTGCCAGGTTTAGGTAGATGTGCAATAATGAATTATTCCTCTTAGTTGTAATTGATTTAACTGAATATAGAATATGAATGACGAGGAAATCACATACATTCCAAAAACTAATACGATATCAAATGAGTTTTCAACACAAGTTTTTTCAATAACTTTTGAAAATGTATACTACTGATTTATCAGCTATTAGAAAAGACGATCACATTACTGTTATCAGATACAATTGCGGACATACCAAATTGACTTCACCGAAATTCAAATTCGAATTAATCTACGCACATTCAACGACTGCTATTTTCACACACTGTACGTACAATGCGTATACTAGTTGTCTTGTAGTTGCGAATTGAGTTGCGTTGCGTTGCGAATTGTAGTTGTTGTAGCTGTATATGTTGCCTGCTAGTTCTAGTGCGAATTGTCAATACAACTTCTTCCCGATACATTTCAATGTGTCTCTATCGACCACTCCATGTGACTCCATGTGACCCCAAGTGTACAAGAACTGGACTGAACAACGACACTGGTGCTACCCATGGGTGGAAGTGCCAGGTTTATGTTGGCGTGCGAAAAACGGATTCTTCTTACTGATTTTTAATATAGGTCCACGTAAATTTCGAGTCGGGACTCACTGATACAACAAACGACTTAATCGTGAAATATGTTTCAAACTAAACTGGTGAAATGAATAGTTTAAGAATACTTCACTTTCGAAACGGAAAGTGTCTGATGCAGGTATGCAAGGTGGTTTCACTTGAAAGGATTATTACAAACATTATTAGCACAACTCTTCCCACATTTCCACATGTTGCTCCTTTGTACCTGTGTTCTTGCAAGGAATAAAACACGAGCTAGATTGAAAAACAACCTTAACTAAATAAAACAGTCGTGATGTTTACCGCATTGATTGCAGGAAGACGACATAAAACCACACCTGCTGGATAGTGAACAGGAAATAATCAAAGCAGTTTGAAAGCTTCTTGTAATTGCAGTTGCAGGTTTCATTGCACTTCCAGTGGTTTACCGGATATTTACACTCGCGGTAACATAAAATGTTTTTTTTTTCCAAATCATGAAAACCAATTGGTGAAATGAATAGTTCAAGAATGTTTTAGTTCCGCATACTTTAATACTGAGATCTATTTTACTTTAAACTTCAAACTGTTTACTTTAAATATGGAATCCAATTTTTTAAAATTCAACTGACATTTTATTGATGAAGTTCCCACAGACTGTACTTGGAATCTGTGTATGTACATTTTTCATTTTATCAATTTTCATTTCATCAATCAGCTGACTCTGATAATCGGGAATGGTTGTGGATGAAGTCGTGACGAAAGTGGGCGTGTATATATCCACTGGTTAATTACAGTTACAAACCATCATGGTAAAAATCCATAGAAATCACGCATTCATTTTCATCAGGACATGATAGTCCACCTGTGATTTGCGAGCAATGTTGGTAATAGAATGTCGTGAAAAATGGGAACGTTATTATTGGTTGAAACCACAAACAAACTTGAATTGAAACCATTCAAGCCAATAAAACAAATTATTGCGCCAATTTATTGCACGCGGACTGAAAAAACATCCCAATCCAAGTCACCATTTGTAATGAACATTCTCTGAAAACGACTTACGGCGACATAAAGATGTCGATCTTCTACCAACTTGAACAAAATACCTCTTTTATTATACTTATTCTATCATTTCTGCAGTGCTTACTTGAGTATACTACGTATCACTACTCAGATAGTAAGAATTGCCACAATCACTCTGTAAATGCTGACTCTTGTAGGATAATAACTACGCGAATACTTGTTAATGGTAATTTTGTAAGTATCGATAATACTCAAAGCTCACATAAACCAGGATTATATACTACTCGGTAGAATAATGCAGACGTATCTTTTGTAAATGCGGTACTGGAATGAGTATTGGTGAAATTAAATTACATGAACGTATTATTCGATCTCCAAGATGAACATAGCCCGGAAATAGAAACATCACATCATTTCGAATTGAAGCTGTTCGATGTAAAACCATGAATTGATCTTGAGTAATTTCAACTAGAAAAATGCAGCATATGCATTGTAAGATAAACGAGATTTTATATTGTTGTAATGGGAAGCTAAATAGGCCTATGTACACTTTGATTTTGTATAAGTTATATTCAAGTCAGTGCCTTCCTAATTCACCTATAGATTATTTTGATCGTTTTATAATCCAATTGGTATCATCTGTTGATATCCAGTTCTAGTATGTAGTACTAGTTTTCTTGTTTAGCAATTGATGTGAAAAATAAGTAACGGTTCTTATATTCGAAACGGTTCATTCAATTCATGCGAAATTTCGCGATTAGGCTATATGTATAATTCGTTTACTCAAATTCCGTTTAAAATTTGATTCCATTCGGAAAATATATTTTCCATATTTTCCCTCCTCGGTGATTCTTGGGCCAATGAGATTTTCGAAATTTCGAAATCATTTTTGTCGCGAGTGGTTTAACCGATTGCCCCTCGAAACTTCACAGTATCGAATTTGATGCTGACATGTGTGTATGATGAGTTCCAAAACAAACATCTTCCGTTCGACCTGTGGAGCGCAAACAAAGAAGGCATTTATTTTCAAGTACAATAAGATTGATTTCTCGCTCCATTGATGAGAAAATTACCGATTCTGAGTATTGATAACTTTGTAACGGATTTTCAACGATGATTTGTATCATTGCCATCACTAGTGATGAATAAGCAAACAAAAAAATTACATCAGATATATCAGTATACGTCTGATATCTGCACAATGCCATCCTGAAAACTCGTTGTAATTTCCCTAATGGCACCAATCTCAGACCACTATCCTATGAATAGACTACCGTAACACTATCTCACTTGGAACATTTCAAAGCTCTAGCCAAGAGTAGAATCCAATATGTATGTTTCTTACCTCCTTTGAAGCAACGAGCACAGGAATTGCTAAAAACAACGTCACAATGAACTTTTATCTGATCCCTTTCTATAAGATTGAACAATAAAACTGTTCAAGTCAGAGCGAAGAAGCTCTCGAAGTTGGGTGTTATTGCTTAACTGGATTTAATATATTATAGCTGTAATCACTTGAATGGTAAATTAATACTGGAGAAAATAGATTTAACGTGCAGTGGTTGGTAGTTTACGAGCAACACGTGTTGGCTTACTACTTGGATACTGAATATAACAAAAGAGTGAGAAATAAAGAAGATTTAACGCACATTATGAAGTACAGAAACATGATTCGAATATAAATGAAATAACCTGGGTTTGATTTTGTGAAAAGATTCAGTATTTGGGCAATAGCTCATGAACAATTGTAGGGATAAGGATGACATTCATTCAACTTCACGATTGCGTTTTGAGCCGCAGCGGCTCTTAATATTATACCGTTCCCAACCAATTACCAAACAATATTCATTTGAGCCTTGAACTAGAACCTTACTGGGAATTAAATTTCAATGCTTCAGTTTCCATACGATAGAAAAATGAACTGATCATTACGGTTTCGATCCCACTCATCCGCAAATTTTCAAGAGAACGAAGATCACATAATAATACCTGTGGTCCATTCTTCTACCACATTAGCAGGGCACACTCTAGTCACGATAAAAGACTCGGTAATATCTCGCAAGAGCTGGCATATAATTGGAATCTAATTGATGTTGCACAGAGAAGCTGTCGCATCTAATGAAGATTAATAGCGAGATTCACAAACGGATTTCACTGAACATCGTCGTCGTCTATTTCTCTCAGCGAGGTCTTCTTTAGAAAACTGCGACCGTAAAGCTGGAAGTGGCGCGAGTTTTCTGGTACTCAGTCGGTATGCATAAGGGAAGGCAGTGAACATTGTTGAGGGATACAAATAGGCCTACGTTCAACAGAGGAAGATGTCCACAAATTCGTGAGTGATATTTAAACATGATTTAGCATTTAATTCACCTATAAATGGCCGTAAAACAACCACAATACAAACATGATCCATAACAACATGTTTATAATACGTACGGCCTTAGAAAATACGCAAACTCGAAATATTTCTGCGACGATCCGTTTGGGTGATGTTCTATCAATGTGATATTCTAGATATACCTGAGGGGCCTTATTCATGTACGTTTTGTGACTGCCGTTAGTGATCACGGGATCAACTGTCATCTCTTCAATTTCCTACTCAGGAAAATATTGGAGAGTAGAACTAATGTTGTTCAGAGATATTTAGACAAGTTATTTCACTTGATCAAATATAAAATACTACCACGTAAATAGTACTTTCCTGCATGATCGTGAAATAAGATAAAAGCTGAAAAGTTCGGTCAAACGCTCATTCACGACAGGCGGCAGTGTAAAGGAATGAGGCTTCAGGTGTATAGGCTTCTATAAATTATAATTTCTTTGTTCCGTTCTCAATAAAGTCCAACTATAATGGTGTTTTGGTGAAGGTTTTAATACACAACTATAGAGGGCATTATTTATGTGCATCAATGTGTGCTCCAGGCACATCAGAAGATACAGAACAAAATAAATCCGCGTCGAAGAAAGAAGTCTTATGCCTCGGTTCGAATGTTTGTAGTTTATCTTTATACACCTAATGAAATATCGTCAAAATAGTTATAATATAGGACTATTTTATTTTATTATAAATGGTATTGCACATTCTATAAGAGCAACTCGGCAGTGTACCAGAAATCCCTCGCCTCGTACACTTGCGCAACCTATAACGAGCGTCAAAATCACAGCATGCATGATACAGTCTAACCGTCATTGATTGAATCTGAGGACAAGCTGCTTGTAAAGCGGTAGAAGACAATGCAGTCGAGGTTTGGCGAAAAACATTCTCGACGAAGATTAGCTGGCTATATTGAAGTGAAAAAAAAATAGCCTAATCACTTCGGTTGGGAAAAAAGTGGACACAATTCTGAATAATGATACAATGAAAATAGCGGTCATGGCGTGAGTATAATTTGTACTTGATCATTGGAACTATTACTGGCAGTTTCACATTATTGGTGCTATGTAATAATTATTTGACAAAGTGATTTCAGAAACACCCATGAAAAACGGTTCACTATTTTCAAAGAAGCAGTACGTAGAAATCTGGGACGATATAAGAGAAACAAATGTATTATGTTGTCCAAACTATTCTGAAAAACACAGAGATATTGTCAGATGAATAGTAATTCCAAGTACACCCAATTTGAAAATTTAATTTTGGAATTCAAGATATCATGTGAGCCACGTTGAAAGTTATGAAGTTACAGTGTACTCAAATTGTATGCAGGTTGTTATGTTATGAATTGTGATGATTGCAACATGATATCGGGCATGAAAGGTCACCTTCAAAGACTTGTCCAAATTGTGTCAAAATGTCCGATAACTTGTAAATGTATTGATACAATAACTTCCCCTTCTATTTCCAACTGTTTCTGTCTGATCTGATATTGAATCATAACCCTACTTTTTGTTATGTTCGAATGATTTTATATGCCACTTTGAAGCGATAATAAGACACAGATGAGCAGCTTTGTGCTAACTTTCCTCATTATAGCATCACACTTTATTTGAAAGATTATTCAGAATCACTTCAAAGTGCTTGATTAAAAAGTCGAAGCGGAAAGAAGTATGTACATCACGTTTACAAGAACTGCGCATGCACTATTTGCTTGCGGCTACTTACCAACTAGAAACTAGTCTCTTGTAGTTTGAACTTCGAATATATAATGTGACGTACGTTACTTCCGTACTTTTAGCGAGGTCAAGTACTTGAGAATGGATAAATGAGGTCATTCGGACACGTCCTAGCTAGACGCTTTGAGAATTCAGTCATTTTCTATCGTACATGGTTCGTCCAGAGGACTTGATGACGACGTCAATTACGAGTATTTACGCTATCACGCTTTCAATGAAGGATATTCTTGAGCTACATTGAACTTAATGAGGAGGTATAACAACGTGCTGCACCATCGACTTCCTAGTCCACTTCTAGAATTACTATTTTATTCATCAATTGCTTGCTCGGAACTGAAAATCTGAATTATTTCTCATGGAAGTTTGCTGTGAACAGTGCTGTTACATTAAAAACATATGAATATTTCAACTCTCTGCCAGAGGCACTAGAATCGTGTTACCAACACAATTACAAACTAATCATTGAACGAATTAATGATATTAGATAGCTTGAAAGGACAAACTGCCTTGCTTAAGAGTCCATGGGAGTCGTATTAGAGGAATTTCAGTTTTCTGGTGGTAATTGAACAGTGTGAGACATCGAAATTCTAATAGAGAGAAAACACAGACATTCGCAATACCTTAAGACGCTAGAAGTAATAACTATTTACCTCAAATTGCCTATAATTGTCCCGCGCGTGAGGCTAAACAAATAAATTTTTAGTCGTCCACACGTGAAAATTATGCGATATGGTATACATTAATATTACACACACCATTTCGGAGGCATTGAAAATATCTGTTTCGATTCTCTTCATTAGAATTTCGATATATCATACCGTTCAAAAGTTAAAACTAAAGAAACAAAATTCCGCTAAATCGACCACCATGGACTATTCACGTAATTAATAATCAAGAAGTCAGAAGTGAGCAGGCGATTTGAACGAACTTACTCGTTCGTATACAGTTACCCACACGCGGTCTGCAGTACGTATGCTTACTAGTATTTTACTCAGAGAACGAAACGAAGAATCCGTAAGCCGCTCTGGTGGCTGAGTCAATTATTGCAAGCGGTAGTAACTGAAGTCACCGTTGGGCGTGGGTTCGAGTCCCGCATGAGGCATGGGTTTTTGTGAACGTCCTTTCACCTATCATCACTTCATCGTTTCATTATAACCCGCTCATTCGTACCACCGTATAAGCTAGCTGTTGTTGGTGGGGTCGTTAAGCAGCATTAAAAAAAAAGATTCCGAAACAAAGATACCAAGGCGGGTATTCGAGGCGGCTACAGTGGGAACACGGAAAGTGGGGCGACCGAGAGAGAGGTGGATTGGACTGATCAAGGAGGACGTGCTGAAGATAGGAGGAAGGTGGAAATACAGTGGGAGGACAGAACAAGGTGGCAACTAGAAGTAGGAGAAGAGAGGAGGAAGATGAGGAAGAAATGCCGAACGTCGCCAGCCGGTTTCTAGCAATCCTGCAGCTCTAGTGCTGGTGGGAGCACCCACGCCCTGACCCAATACTATAGTTGGAATCAGGGTCGGATCATTATTTAATGAAACAAAAACTCATTTGATACATCACAAACTACGGTCCTGAGAGCTCCAATTCCAAGGTGTGGGAACACTAAAGCGAGCACGCAATGGATGAAATCAATCGTTTTAATAGTCATTCCCGCGCTGAGCGAAAATATTGTATGGGCTTTCTACTAGGCCTATATCTTCCTTCTTTTAGACACGAAATAAAATTATATCCAGTAAATATCTACAAAGTACGGTCGTGAGAGTTCACGACGTGAAAGATTACTCTCCCAGTGGACGCATGTGGCCGCTTGAATACTTTCATAATCAAGTAGAATGCTGTGCTATGTAAATGTGAACAAAACTGTGTAAGCAAGAAGTTATTCATGTCAGCCAGCACACAAGACATTCTTTTCTTACGCGGAATTTTCATACTTATTCATATTTTCATTTCTCTTTCGCTTCTAACCAACACAAATGTGACCTTTCTTTGTTAGACACACTAATTCAATACCATTTCAGTTTCCATTAAACTTCCATAAAAAAAAACAATTATCGTTTTTCACGTATATTACAGTACATAGGCACAGTCTAGTTGTAATTTACTTATATTTATGATGAAACTTGAGTAATTTAATCAATGTTCAATACAATAAGTGTGTGTATTACACATTTTTGAGGTAACATAGCGTGTAATCACTATTACAAATATAATAGAATGAAATAATTCAGAATTGAATCGTACAATCAAACGTGCATTCAACTGTGTTACGACTATGTATTCAACGTTATAACGACTCGAAAAATGTATATAATCAAGTGGAATTAATCACGTGTAACCGTATAAGGACACCGATGTATTCATATTTCATCGAAATAGTCCCCTGAAATACTGTGATCAGATATAATGTATGGACGAGGGGTTAACAACTCCTGAAATCCAGTGTACAATTGCCATGAATCCCCTTGAAATCCCTGAAATTCCCTGAAATCTCTGAAATCCCTGAAATCCCTGAAATCAGGTGTACACAAAATTTGCAAGTTGTAAACCCCTCATGTGTGAAACATAATATGTAAACTGTCGCAAGTCATTGCCGATTTCAATCCGTATATTCACTACATCTAGAATAACCATTTTTGTATCATCATTACAAATGATTGTAGTCATTCATAGAAGTACGTCTAGCCAAAAGCGTATTGTACAAACATAAAACATTCCGTGTATGAGAACACTCATTAGTATAAGTAACGTCGTTTCATCCGCCATCCATTCATATGACATGTCGTGTCGTGAGAATAGAAGTGGAGATATGACAGAGCTCTGCTCATCTTCTCATTATCTGAGCGAAGCATATTCGCAGGAACGACAGTTCACGTCTACAAGTTTTAATAGTTATTATTGAAGAATTATTGAAGAGATATACTCAATCAGAATTCATGAAGCGCTTCCTAGAAAGCGATCAACACACGAAGAACATTGAGTTTAACTGTAATTATTGATACCTATCAAGTTATGGAGGGTATGAACAGAGGTCAACAAATAGAGCAACTGCCGAACTTGTCTCTATAGACACCAAAGCCGTATATATACATATATATATATATATATATATATATATATATATATATATATATATATATATATATATATATATATATATATATATATATATATATATATATATATATATATATATATGTTGGATATGTCTTTAGGGTTATTAGTCCGCATATTGTCACTTGTAATAATAATAAGATAGGCCTACTCATGCTACCTCGTTGAAGTAACCAGACGTGTCGTCCTGATGAAGGTAGATGCGATTCTACCGAAACGTCTAGTTTGTAATAGTGAGTAGGCCTATCTTATTATTATTACAAGTGACAATATGCGGACTAATAACCCTAAAGACATACCCAACATCAAATACATCCGCCAAAACCTACATGAAAACATATATATATATATATATATATATATATTGTACAAGTTCACTCTATTTCTACTGCGATCATCTTCACTTCCCCATTGAGAGCAGCATAACAACATCCCACGACGTTGATTCGTCGTTCAATCCAAAGCTTCACACCGAACTGATTCACGCAAGCTGACGAGTTATTGAAAGAGTGAGACATTGATCTGATTCTTAAAGCTGTCCCGAGCGCTACACGAGTTCACCCTTAAGGGGGGAGAAACAGGGTTGGAGAGGGGTAATCACACCCCCGGGGTCAAGCACATTCGCCCAGAGTGTTATGTCCTAATGGCATGAGGGGTGTTGAGGGGGTGGGGTGGTGGGGGGATATTGACCGTCCAGACCTCCATATATAGATCGTCCAACGGGTACAGTTCAGCTCAGTGATATGTAATTATTACATACATGGATCTTTTGTTGGTATACTCGTATGGAGGTACCGATCGACCGTCTCCGGTATTCTACATCACTAACGGGAAGGTGGTTCGTTCCTTCATCTCTGGTGTTAATAATAGTATAAATAAAGCTAGTATTAGTTCACATTTCACAAACTTATTATTAGACACATGGATCATTTGTTGGTATACTCGTATTCACGAGAGATGGAGGTACCGATCGACCGTCTCCGGTATCCCATATCACTAACGGAAAGGTGGTTCGTTCCTTCATCTCCGGTGAATATAATATAAATAAAGCTAGATTTAGTTCACATTACACAAACTAGATCAGAAGTTTATTGTTAACTATTGTGAATATATAGTTACTTGTATTCACGAATGTAGGAAGTCATCTACAACATAAGAACCACAAATATATGCATAAAATGTATATAACTACATAACATACAGAGCATTATGATTTTCCAGTTGAGGTTCACGATAATAAACAACTACGTGCCACAAAAGCATCACATTTTCAATGGTGAAACGAAGTAATTTTATTTTGAAGTTTAAACCATTATTCAATTTCGAAGACAACTTTCTTCTTTCATAGATGCAATACCAATGCTTGGTTTACACCAACATTCAAACGTGAGAATAATCGAACAGGACATCATATATATATATATATATATATATATATATATATATATATATATATATATATATATATATATATATATTTGAATTTCGATTTCCTGTCATTCATTCGAGATTGAAATTTGATCATTTCATGCTGTTTCTACGCAACGCAGGTCTAAAATCAATGGCATCACAACTCAAAATATCTCAAAATTGCAAGGTCAAATCTCTGCTCCTCCAACTATCATTTTAACTAGATCAATTGTGACTAAAACTTCATGACCAGTGCAGTACCTGATGCATGTGATGCCTGATGAAACAACTAAACCATTGTACTACGATTCGACTCAGTATATATGCATGTACATAATACTAGCCCGCATAGCACTACAAAGCCTCGTGGTAGGCTACACGCAGTACACACAAGGCAGGAGGGGTTGCGTTACAGTTATCGACACATTATACAACATCGCCGATTGTGTTTTGATACGGCTTCGAACTTCAATAGTAGGATGCGAGCAACTTGTTGGTGTGTTGAATTTAAGAGAGTGAGAGAGAGAGAGATACAGAGAAATGTTTAAGCGTAGTGAATATGTAAATAATAATTGCACAAAATTGAAAAAATTACATCACCACAATGATATGAAATGAGATGAACATACCTCTTACCTCACTATCGTATCAATACAGGAAAAAGACAAGGAAGAAGATATGTGAAAGAGAATATTGAGAGAATTGCGAAGATTAGAAAGGGGTGAAAAGGGAATGAAAACGGAGAGAAAATAGGGGGAAACCAGAATAGATAGTAAGAAACAAATAAAATTGTGACATCAAATTACAGTAGCCTCACTAAGTCTCATCAAAAGCAATGTAATATATGACATTCACTCATTCTCATCAATTATGAAATGCTATAATCGAGCTATTTTATCATTATTCGTCACACATTCGCCTCACCTATGAAACCTTGTTATAAACTTATAACCGGGACCAGACAGCACTCTATGTGTGTGTAACATGTAACAATGTGTTAACTCATAATGAACAATAATATAGCCAAGTTGAATACCTTGGAGCTTCACACCACGTTAAACTCATGGTGTTACTGAATGCGCCTATTTATTTAATAACTATAATTATGTTCACACAATACGACAAATTCACGCTCAACTTGAAGTCCTGCAGAAAACTTCGACCTCACACTTCACACATACAATAATATTCCTTCAGAACGAAAACTATCACGTATATGTATACAAATATACGACTGAAAATATGTTGAAATTATGTAAAAATATTCCGTTTTAATGTGATTTCTACAACACGCCCGGATTCGATTCAGTTGTATCAATATTATATGAATGAATACATCTCATGCATACCAACATAAGAAATGTATAGCTCGAAATAAATTGCTATTTGTTGTAAATATGAATGAGATATTGTAAAGCGACATAGCAGTCTTCACCTGAAGCGTAGGTACAGTTGAAAGTGGAATAGAATATAAGCAAATAGGAACAAATCTGGCAATTTCTATTCGAAAGCTGATGAAAGAATTGAAAATGTTTAACGATCCTGAAATACTAGTCGTCTTTTTGTAAGTTTTATGAACTTCTCAAGTGATGTCACACATTATTACGTGAACAACAATCTCCACAAACTGTGTTATTCAATCATGAAATCAGTATTATTTTTCTTGTCTCAGTTTTTCTATAGTCGCTATGGTAACGTGTCAAACATGATAGCTCTATGTATAGCAAGAAAATAACAAACTTATTTCATTAATTATTAATTACAGTCTATCATCAGCGAAGTGAAGTTGATCTTGTTGTTGGTACGAGTGTTTGGTCCACTTATTACTACAATGGTGTTCATTGTTGTACAATAAAAGTTGCACTACATTATCTGGGAATTGAACTCACAACGGATAGACTGAAAATCCTGAATCCTGATTTTTGTTGAGAACATAAAATACAGCAGTGCATTATTTCTAAAAATACTATTAGACTGAGAATTTTAAAAAATCAGTTCCAGACAAAAATAGCTATGTGCAATCGCATTGTACCTACCTACCTACCTACCTACCTACCTATATATATATACCACCTATATATACTCCCTACACTGTTTACGACAATTTGAAATTTTTTGTCACGTATTGCCTAAAACATCACTTCCCCCACTTTACCTCCAAACCTGTACTAAATTACTCTTTCCCCAATATCCACTTCAGGACGATGGTTCAGCAAGTAGTGTACGCAACACAAAACACTTTTTGGAGATGAAACGGGAAAAGTAAAATCATTGATTTGTAGACAATCCTATACAAAATAAAGGGTTGGAAGTAGTGAATATGGGAATATAATAAGGGAACCAGTACTGTCAGTTGCCTCTCACTCCTCTCTTCTATCTGTTAAACTATGTGTGCCACACGACCAAATAATAGAATGTGCCTCGGAGGGTCATAACGCATTAGATTTGTATAATCTGGCCATTTCTTCACATAACAAGGTTATATTATCTTCATGCACCGCGATACCCAAACGAACAAAAAGCGTATTGTTTAACAGATACACCAACATAACAAAAAACAAAACAATGCCATCTCGACTGCTTTGATAGACGAGAGGCTATTTACTTTGTACGTTCGGTTGGCAGGAATTCTACACAAGATCCAATTAATCAATCTTTTTCAGTCGGTCCTGTTTCATTTCGAGGGATTAGAAATGCGGACTGAGATAGGTTTTGAGAATGTGTTTTGATTGCCTCTCTGGCTAAAAACGTAGCATAACGCTAATCTAGACTAATTAATGAGAAAAATTCCTCTCTTTATAATCATTGAAGGAGCCTTATTTCTATCAGATATATACCAGGATTGAAAACGTATGGATGGACACTTGTGTTACGTACGTTATCAATAGGCTAACTAACGAGTGACAACTACGTAACATTGGCAATAGTTGGGGCACGCCGATTTTTTTTTCTTTCATCAAATATGATTTGAATATTTTATTGCTCTCTCCCTTCATTTGTCATAACTCATTGTTAGGTTATCATGAGTCAAATAGACAACCTCCATGAAGGAAAATTTTTAAATTTTGCTAATAGAGAGATTATGGATAAAATATAATTGTTTCTACATTTACATCACGTGCATTGCTTTAGTAAAATCATCAAAATGTACGATACGCATTTAGAACATGATGAAACATCAGTTCCTTCTTTTATTCCTATTATTTTTTCACCATACTTATTCCAGTTCTTTTGGTGAGCTATTATGGAATTTCTCAGTGATTGAAAGCATCATATTCGGTGCTTTGAGTTAACATGTGCGCACGCGCTTCAGAGTTAACCATTCCTGATGTTGTAATTGAATTGTTCTCATTTTGAAATTTATTTTTCATTTTTTATCGTATACAGGAGGGATTCCTTTTCAAGTCTGTATGATAAATTCTTAATTGTTCCAGCATCCTCAACAAGAAGCATGATCAAATATTTCAATAAAATATTGAACGATGCAGTTAAGCATATAGTTGATGTATTTTGTTTATTACAATTCGACATTTTATTACAATTATTAAAATATGCAAGCAGTTGGCAACGAAATGAAAACTAAAACCAAATATTAATCAACATTAAAAATGACAGCTTGGATTAAAATCAGAGCGAAGCTTGAAACAAATACTTTGTGAAACTATATTGAAAAAATATATTATGAATAAAGCCAACGTCATAATTATGACGTATTGCAATGACGCCATAATTAATTATTGATGCCAACAGCTTGATTATGTAAGATTGGATACAAGCGTGGTTCACATAGATATTCCACATGTCACATGTGTGTTTCTCTACATGTCTGCAAGTAATTCCGTTAATCTGTGCTAGCATTAAATCTGGAATTTTACTTGGCACAAATCACAAGTGAAATGTATTCGTTAAAAAGCACTAGAGAAGTATGTCAGTGCATGAAGTTTCACTGAATCCACGGGATTAAAACGGGAATAAGCACACAGAACGAAAGAAGCATAAAAACATAAACAGATACAGAAGCATATACAGAAGCATAAAGGATACCGTTGATCGAAATGAATACTCGATCATTTGAGTTGGGCACACTTATAATAAATGAGATCACACAAATAAGTCTTTCTCAAAATGATGTAATTCATGATTGGAAGAACAGTAGAAAATCTTTCGCCAAACTGATTTTCACCCTATCAGTTTCAAAAAAGCATTGGAAATAACTAATGTATACATAGTAATACACTCACCTCGAAATAAGATGATGATTATGCAATTAAGGACCCTCAAATAACCTAGCTGATGGTGGGGTAATTGAGGAAACAAAAATCTTCATCAACAAAACCATACTGAAGCGGTAATAATCATTTTCAAAAAATGGCAATCGGTTAGGCTCTTTGAAGCGAACAACTGACTTTCATTCAAGAACTCCAGTAAATATATTCCTAGATATACACACAGTTTTCTCAGTTCAACTTCAAAGTGGTGAAGAATAAAAGTCGGCGTCATGCGCGATCGTCTTCACTCAAGCGTCGACCAGAGTAACGACGATCACATCCATTCGTTAGCGTAGTTTCGTGCTACTAAGTTGGCGGTAATGGTGTCAACTTGAGAAGCTTATTCGCCGGACGGTTGGCATCACGGGATGTGTGATGACTCGTACACGGTTGTAAAGAGCTCGGCTATATTCTCTATACATTAGCACTAACGGATTGAATTGTCGACCTGCCAATCGACGTGGGAGTTGATATCATTAAAAATACCCGGCTCCTCCACCAATATGTTCCACATTGAATCCGATATTCATAGGACCATCGGTCTATACCACCATACGATTGGATTGGATTGCCAACCCACCAATCCATGTGGGAGTTGATATCATTGAAAAATACCCGGCTCCTCCACCAATATGTTTCACATTGAATCCAATATTCATCGGACCATCGGTCTATACCACCATACGATTGGATTGGATTGTCAACCCACCAATCCATGTGGGAATTTATATTATCAAGAAATACCCGGCTCCTCCATCAATATGTCTCACATTGAATCCGATATTCATAGGACCATCGGTCTATACCACCATACGGTTGGATTGTCAACTCACCAATCCACGTGGGAGTTGATATCATTAAAAAATACCCGGCTCCTCCACCAATATGTTTCACATTGAAATCCGATATTCATCGGACCCTCGGTCTATACCACCATACGATTGGATTGGATTGTCAACCCGCCAATCCATGTGGAAGTTGATATTATTAATAAATACCCGGCTCCTCCACCAATATGTTTCACAGTGAAATCCGATATGCATCGGAACATCGGTCTATACCACCATATCCAGGTGTTGTTGATGTTGCGCGCAGAATAAAATAACCTAAATAACCCGATATAACCAATTTATTTAACGTAAGCGATCCAGATTAACTTGAACTGACAAACCTAACCAACAAACGATCTAATTTAATTTGAAAGTTTAGTCCAGTAAGGTAAAAGTTTAGTCGAGTTTAGTCGAGTTTAGTAATGTTTAACCTGATCTGAAACCAGTCTAGAACCCACTTCCTGTCCGACGAATAGCCAAGTCGAGATACTCCACTTCCAACAGCTAGGTTATTCAGACTTAAAAATTTGGCAGATAATATAAAAATGATTTGAACAAAACTCACGCCCTATGTGGGACTCGAACCATCGATTTGCAACTCAAGATATGTCATCTTGAGTTGCAAATCGATGTTTCAACCGACTAAGCCACATGTGCGGTTTGTTCACATTGAACCAATATGATATTGTCTATACGGAGGAATACAAACAAAAAGCCTGAAAACAATTATAGCTATATTGTTCTTTTATCGTATTTTATTGTTTACAATCCCTGGAGGAAAACAGGCGGTAAAAACAGTTTCATCAATATTCCGCGATGGAATTGCACTAAGATCGCTGCGTATTTTGATCGAGCACATAATAATTGTCACAGAATAATATTGAAAAAGAATTGTTGTTGATGTTGAAAACCCCATCAAAAACGGAATCATTGGAGGCGGACAATAGAGCGAGCACAATACAAACAACAATACAACAGACGTGGTGGACTTTTGCTAATAATTTCCTATCAAAGAGATTCCTTATGGGACTATGTTGACATAAATGGAGGAGAATACATGCTATACACAATGCTAGAAACTATTTTAAAAAAGTACTATAATAAAAAAAAAACATACGTACAATTTCAGAAAAATAACATTATTTGTATACTGGCGTAGCCAAAAGAAAAGCGAAATCCCAGTGGCAAAGTTGATTGTTTTTCATTTCAAATAATTGAAATGGAGAGGGTTAAGATCACCCTTGTGGTTAGCCGTTCAAACAAACCTAATTCATTCACAGTCATGACTGGGGAACAATGATTTTGTATCAAGTGATGTGATGCATGATTGAAAGAACAGTGGAAAATCTCCCCCAAACTGATTCCCACCCTATCAGTTTGAAAAAAGCATTAAAAATAACTAATGAATACACATAGTAATACACTCAAGTCGAAATAAGATGTTAATTTATGGTAATGTATGTATTCGATGGTTAAAAGGGGAAAAAATAACATCGTGTAGCTCAGTCAGCTGAGGCACCGCTTCAGAAATCGAAGTCACCGTTGGGCGTGGGTTCGAGTCCCGCATAAGGCATGAGTTTTTGTAAACGTCCTTTCACTTGTCATCACCTCATCGTTTCATAATCACCTGCTCATTCGTACCCCCGTATAACCTAGCTGTTGGTAGGGTCGTTAAGCAAACCATAATCATCAATATGTACAATTCTTAGTTCCTGTTTCTAATCAAACCTATATTGACATACGTTATCAGACGAGCTTTAGCGAGGATTCAATTTGACATAGTGAAAAAAATTGGTGTTCGTTTTTATATTTTTTTTTTATGTTTTTTTTCGGTTCTCCACAGGTCAAACGGCTACATCTATCAACTTCAAACTTTTTTTAAATATGGTTCCTCATCTAACTTAGATCTGTATAGTTTTGTGGCATCATCGGGGAGTAACTTTTTTTGTATGAATTTAAGAAATTTCAAAAATTCCCATCAGAATAACATGGCGGAAAAAAAAGAAAATATCTTTATTTTCCGAAAAAATGAAATTTTGCGTGAAGTTGAATTACATTCTGGTACACATTTCTAAAAATTTTCAGCTTGATCGGGTCAGCCATTTTGAAAAAAAAACATAAAATGTATTAAATTGGTACCACTCGAAGCAGTTTTTACCCATTTTTACCAATACTATTACTATCCGCTCGTTTTACAACGCATATATGGCGTTTTCCTAGTATAAGTAAGCTATAATCATGATAGGAACAATAAGGAATACAGGAACAAGAGGAACAATAATCTGACCTTATTGATCATCGCGACTCCCTTGCATGAGCAGCTGCTGAACCTTCAAGAAACACTTTCACGTCTAATCAGCTCATAAGTGGCGGGATCGAACAAATAGCTGAACTCCGTCAGTCCATTTCTAGTGCCATGTAAATGTATGCGACTAAGAACCAAGTGAAAGTTTACTTTCCCGCTGAGGATAAGCCTGGTTGTGGCACAATCTCGGGCAGAGAGAGAGCGAGCGAGAGAGAAGGTGGGACACAGAGAAAAGGAGAAGAAGAGATTGCAAAAAAGAGAGATGTGGTGGTGAAGGGAAAGAAAGAGCGAAACGGGAGGCAACTACTGAGGAAGACAGAGAGTGGGATAGAGAGAGAGAGAGAGAGAGAGAGAGAGAGAGAGAGAGAGAGAGGGGGAGAGAGAGAGAGAGAGAGATGCAGTGGAGAAGGGAAAGAAAGAGCGAAACGGGAGGCAACTACTGAGGAAGACAGAGAGTGGGATAAAGAGAGAGAGAGGGAGATAGAGAGAGAGAGATGAAGTGGAGAAGGGAAAGAAAGAGATAAGGGGGAAGGCAACCACTGAGAGGGAGACAGATAGAGCGAAGGATTTCCAAGTGACTGTGGTGCAGCATATATTCGAGCTTCCAAATACCTTCCAAATCTTTATAAAATAGCTATATTCTATATTTCCTCTTCCTCTTCCTGTTGCCATTGCTGTTGCCTATATACAGACACGTACAGAGGAACACCAAGTTGAGATAGAAAAGATGCGCGCGTTCATTACTGTTTCATCGACTTTTAATTGGCATGTACACTTGCAGTCACATGAAGTGGTCGATCAAGAAACATTAAAATACAATTCGTTGAATATGTATCGACATCACACGTGCTAGAATTAGTAGACAGAGTGAATCTGCATTCGACGACGGTGTGCTTCTTTTCAATAACTCCATTTTGATCTTGATACATCAATGAATAGAGAAATATTTGATACATTTTTGTGAGTGGGTTCCTCTCAGGGCTGTGGATTGAACGGGCACCACGTGGGCGATCTTACCACCCCAATAATGAAAAATGAGGAGTAGAATTCATCTCAATTTCAATTTCGGAAAAGTCCATTCTATATGACCGCAAGTGTACCGCAGAAGAAGAGACAATGAGCCAACGGGTGGAGGTGCCGGGTCATACGCTTACTTGAGTGTCAAGGTGACTTCGACTTGTTGTCGACACATTTCTCAAGCGTATACGACTGACAATTATGCGATTTGAGATAAATAGTTATTACTTACACCACCTGTAAGGTATTGAAAATATCTGTGTCTTTCTACGTTTTCAAAATTTCTATATCTCATACCGTTCAGAAGTTATCACCAAAAAATGAAAATCCGCTAAATCGACTCCCATATACTTTTCAGCAGTATTCTGTTTCTGTTTTCGATAACGGTTTCAGAATTGAATCATCATTCCCAAGGAAATACGAGAAAAATATTCGTCTCGCCGCATTAATCAATCACAGCGATAAACGAGACAAACGGGCATTACCAACACATCGCGTTAGCTCACTCGGTTAAACCATTTCACTGTAAACATCTGTAACAATCCGCGGCTAACCGGGCTGATTTATCGCGGCCAGGCCTCGAACCGGGCACATCTATCAAGCGTGTATTTAATTAACGAACAATTCGAGTTGGAAACCCCCGTCTCAAGCCCACCCCCACCTCACCCCCTCATGACTTCTTGGGTTGTTTGAATGTGGAATGTTTCATATTGCCGTCTTCGCGGCTATTAAGAGTTAAATCTACGATGTGGCCACCGGGGGTTGTTATCAGGCTTAAGACTGGTAAAGCAGATCGACTCGTATTCGGGATAGAGAGAGTAAGACAATGATGTGGAGAAAATGCGTGTGTGGGTGCTTGTCTATGTGTGTGTGTGAAAGAGAGAGAAAGAGAGAGAGAGAGAAAATAGAGAGAGAGAGAGAAAGTAGAAAGTGAGAGAGAAAGTTGAAAGAGAGAGAGAGAGAGAGAGAGAGAGAGAGAGAGAAGAGGATGAATTTTAGTCAAAGCAAACAACACAATAACAACACAATGGAACGCTTTGATTGGCAAACACTAAAACAATAATTAATTCAGTCAACGATATCACCGACACATCCGATCGGTACTTGTAATGAATAGGGAGAACGGGCGCTCGTAAAACCTCTACTTGAATAACAACCCTTCTCTTGTTTATTTACTCTCAGTTGTTTGAATTGAAACCAGGTTTTACTTGTGTTGATGAGGTCTCTCACGTTATGACCTCCGACATGTTAAATATGGGTATACAGCGTTAGGTGAAATTGTATGTGATATTCTACATTATTCTATGTTGAAACAGTTCCAAAATAATATTTGTTGAAATACGAGTCAAATCACACGGGACTACGTGGACATTATAAAGCCTAGAACACACTTGAAATCAGGATTTTTCATCTCATTTTCACTCTAGAATAACATATTTCTCTTTTCGTTCATTCCATACCAGATGTTAAATTCTGTGTACAATCAATCCATATCGTTTTACATTATTCATGATTTACACAAAAGCACAGAATACTTTTCCGGTTATATTGAAAGTTTTCGTTTTGATTTTCTTCGTTTGATGAGTTATCCTTCAGCCGAATTGAGAACACGGATTCAATTATATATTGTATTTCTTTCATACATTCACATGAGTAAAGATAAGATTATTTTGTGCTTTTCTATTCAATCAAGCACAAACAAAAGTCCATGAAATTTCGGGATGAAAAAAACTTCCTTCTGAACATCATGGCATATTTTCTTTCGATCAAAAATAATAACTTGTTTCTGAATTGACTAGTTTTCTTAGAATGATTCAACTCAACTGATCTATGGAATATGCCCAGAGTTTCTCGTCTCACAATTTTCCTCGAGCGGGAAAAACATATCTCAAACATTGTGTCCCAGATTTATAGTTTTGTTGTCGTTCAGCGTCGTATCATAACAACTTCTTGTTAACAAAACCTCCAGTTAATTATAAGTTTCGTTCAACAGAAGATTGAAATTTCACGTGATCTGATGGTGTAATCAAAATTTTACCAATAACAAATTAATCATTCTCAACTCTCCCTTTTTATCGTCTATCCACGGACCAAGCATCATAAGAAACGACGTCAACTATCTTTATTACAAAGAATTTAATCAAAGTTCCACATTCATTTCTCAGAAATGATACTCGGCAGTTTTGTTCTCTGATTGAAAACAACAAAATGATGACCAAGTGGAGTACAGATCATATCTATATATCTATGTAAGTGCATTTCCTTACGTTTAATGGGTTTCGTCATCACTGTATTGATGATCAAATGCTTCCATTCGTCACCATTGAAGAGTGGTGAACAAAAATGTAACAATTGACCGTTTATTCAATGGACAATTGTACTGAATTCAAATACCAAGTGATCCATAATACACTCTTTGTGTACTTATGAATGTATAACCAAATAGATGAAGGTTGAACCAATAATTTTTCATAGAAGAGATGGAAACATATTTCTTCATATGCCCAACTGTTTTTCCTATCTCATTTCAAAACGATGTATCCCTGAACAGTATACATAGTTGGTCTAATGATTTGTCGGATATCGTACCACGTGTAAAAATACCACAAAACGTCGTCTATCAGGCATGCTTGATTCAAGCTGGCGCTCCAAGCTGGCACTCCAAGCTGGCACTGCTTGGTGGTGGATAACGGGGGATAAAGGGGAACGCCAAGGGAGAGCAGGGAGTAAAAGGACATCCCACCGACACACAACACACCCCGCAGTGAATTATCACCGCACGTGTTTTTATGAGCCAAGATAGGCGTCAAGGGCGCCGTGGAATGGACATCGTAGAGTAATAGACATCCTACGTGCCGATGGTTTACACGCGCGACACAACCGATCGACGACACGGCCTAGTACAACGAGACAGACGAGCGACGCGTCATCACAGACGTGTCGTTAAGGGACGCACTCCTCTGACGGCTCGAGACGACCGCCCTGTCGACGATATGACGCACGAACGACGCGTTATTATACGCTCGACTCTGTTTACTAACAAACACGGCTGGATGGAAACAGTAGAAGTGCATTTGCTAGCTAAACGTTGCGGCTGTATGAGTGACGCGTTGGAACTGTTGAACTAATACGGCATGGATTTGAATCTATATCACTGAAATTGAGAACGTGATTATATTGCTTGTTTACATTTACTTCAATTGTGCGTTCAAATACGAGAAATCTGTTATTATCGCGATATAATTTACTATTTTGAATGTTTGTTGTTAAATGACCCCACCTTAAACAGCTAGGTTATTTGAGAGCACGAATCGATTGATGATAGATGAATTATATATTGACAGAATCCCGAGTCTTACCATGTTTACTAACTGCGATTAATACTGATATCAAGTGCTAACTGCGTTTACAGAACAAAGTTATATGCCTTGATGTCAGTGGGTGTTACTTTTCCGAATAGATACATTTTGCGGAAATACACTTTTTTGTAAATTTATGGAAATGTTGGGAAACTGTATAGTTTCTACTAAATGCGTTCCGTTCACATTAGGCCAACGTTTTTCAAGTCAAGTATAGTGTTTAACAGCAGTCGGTGAACGTAATGTGAACGGGGTATTATACGGGACTCAAACCCACACCCTTCTTGATTCCAGTTTCCAGAGCAGTGCCTTGGCTGAATGAGAGTATACTGCATTGTTATAGTATACATTTTGTCTGTATCTATACGTGACTAGTGCTAATAATCCAACCAAGCTGTACAGGCCTACTACACTATCAACCTCCAATCACCAAACGTCACTATCAATTAATAACGTTCTATCCTATCGCTGTGGTCAAAGATTTATGTGACCAGAGCTACGCTAATGATTTATTCAACAGAAAGCTTTTCTATGTAACACAAACTAACTCATCGAGTGGTTTAGCCGAGTTGTAACAAAACTCTCGACTAGTACTGCCGGCTTTAAATGGATAAACCAAGAAAAATAGGTTCTAATACAAATAGAATAAGTTCCGATAACGAAATATCGACGTGAAATAAATCACTTGGTGCTACGGGGGGTGAGGGAAGAGGAGGACGGAGAGGAAATAACCGCGAGAACGTCCGGTGAATGGAGAGGAGGAGAGAGAGAAAAGGGGAAGAATGATGATGACCAGTGTGGTACGTTACGTAGCGTCGTTTGTTATACTGGACTATATAAGACAATATTATAAGGCGAGTTCACACGGACTACTAGCTTTTGGAGATATAACTGAAGTTGGCAATAAGCCTAATGGTGACTTACGAGAGAAGACAATTGGTCCATCTTATTAGACGAGATAACTTGGATTCAACACATACCTGAAACAAATATGAAAAACAACTATTAACATAGGCCTACATATCATTTGAACTATCAATTAATATATATAACTGATTCACCAGCTATGCTTCGAAATATTCCACTTTGTATAATTCTGGTGGAGGTGCCAGTTCTGACGACAACATAGATACACGCATAATTTTACACTAGTGGAGGTGCCGGATCTGAATTGGAGAGTAATTTTGTCATGATCATTCATAATAAGAAGCTATATCATGAATCAACTGATGTAGCACAATAAAAGTGAATGGATTGAATTAAAAAACATTATTGAAATTGTGTGCCCCTTTTTTCCGTGTACTGGCAAATTAATTAGAAATGCTTGTGACGAGTAGGAATTCAATAAAAATAAGTTCAGATACTTGAAACTTGGCACTGTTAATGTTCACCCTATTTTGTATATGTAATCAAATTCTCATACGAATTCATTATGAGAATTCATTAGAATTATCATAAGTCTTGCCGCGTTCTCTCGCTACAGATTTATTGGAAATCTTATAGAATTGTATAAAAATTTCTTGCCAGACTAAAACATCAACAATAATTAAACGGCATGACTTATTATAATTCTAATTATCTGTAGACATGCGTCATAGTAAGAACATTACCTATGGCAGGTTGCAAGTGTTCATTATTATTTTGTGGAATTCCTTATCGCCACAGGCGGAAAAACAAACGGAAAAACAAGACAATTGTTATGTTCATTTTTTCTACATTCTTTTCTTTCTTTTTTCTCTCAACTCACTTTCATGAGACTGCATTAGGAGATTCATAATGTAGTTATTCGTCAGAAGTAGTTTTTCTCATTAATTCATACAGTAAAAACACGTGACCTCAACACCCTCAACTGGCCTTAACACAAGTGGAAGTGCCGGTTCTGGCATCACGGTTATAGTATATACAAGCTCATACGTCATCTCTCATTTTTGAGCAGCTTTTGCCCCCCTCCAATTACAACTGGGTACAAATGGGGTACGAATGAGCCCGGACAATCACTCAACTGAAAATGCATGTTTCGGTATTTTCCATAAACTGAATAAAACTACATTTCATGATAAGATTGCATGGTGTTAATAAACTGGATGATCAGCCTACAATTAAATGAGATATAATTTGAAATTATTCAAAATTAGTTATAACACTCGCAAACAACATATATTACTACACCATCCAGTTTCCCATCATACCCGTATAAGCGTCAACAGGAAAATCACGGTGGCATGATATAAAATACCATAAGTCAGTTGTCTCCGCCACCAGTGCCACTCTCAGCAGTCCACCATGTGAACTGTGCTGGAAAAGGAAGTGCGAGAGAGCAAGACAGATGTGACGTATAGAAAAAGAGAGATCAAGGATGTGGCGGTTTACCAGTGAATCAAATAGTCACGGCGTCGGTGATAAATAACAACCCTCCCTCGCTCTCTACCTGTGCCCGACGTGCCCGATTGCTGTGCCCGATGCAACACCGGCAGAGCGGCGACCACGCTATATAATATGCACTACTGGCGGGGAAAACAAAGTCTACATTCAGTATCCGGCAGGTTGAATTATTAACGATTCACGCTGTACCGTGATACATGGGTGTACCTTGTGTTGCAGCGCGACCAGGAATCAGGAGCAAACAATTTCAACGATTTGTAAGCCTGGGCCTATACATTTACGCCCGGATTCACAATGTACCGTTACGAATGCGTGTTACGTGTGATGACGAGACCAATAAACAGAGGAAACACATAGTAACAATGTGAACATACGCCCGGATCCACGCTGTGCCGTGTTGCTTTGGTGTAACTTGGCTCGACTGGAAATCAGGGGCAACAGATGTGCGTACTTGTTTTACCCAGAAAATCCTCGATCGCTCTTCCCCCAATTTCACACCACTATACCGCACAGGTATTCGCTACTTCCGCTTTCGTGGATACAAGTATGAGTATATAGCTGGTATATTAGCTTGGATAAACGCAGTACCGTGATACGGGACGCCACTGGATATCAAACACTGAAACCATGTGCTCCAAAACACCACTATATATGTGACGAACTTTTCAACACATGAGTTAAATGCGTGACATAATATCGGCGATAGGAAATCATTTGATGCAAACAAGCATATTTGTTTGTAAATGCCGCCAGGGATTGACACATGAGAACATAACTATGGAGTCAAATGTTTACTTTGGATATATTGCTAAGAGTTATGTACATATACCTACAGGAAAGCAAACATATTCGGCACAATACACCAGAAAATTATACAGGCACGCTATTTGAGTGAGTGGTGAACAGTTACGGACTTTCCCGCGATTATAATATACTCGCCATTAAAGTAACAAGGGAATGCGCTCTTATAAAATACGGCCGGCGAAATGTAATAACAAAACCTTCACCAACTACACACCACTTTTGATACATGTAGGTCTACTTGTTGCAGTTTGCCAGAGCTTCTTTAAAATTCTCATAAGTTCTTTACTTTGACACCAACAGCGTACACGCAACTTTTACTGGCGAATAGTTAGGGCTTCGGAAAATATAATATATTACAGTTAAAGTTATTTACAAGCACAACAACAAGAATACAACTATATTTTAGCAAACTATAGAAATCTACAACATGATAGTGATACAATTAATGCATTGTCATTCATGTCAAGAGCTGAAATAACTATTCTTGGAATAATTAAAAGTCAATTTTGAGAAACAAACAAGTAGGAAAAATAGCTCCGCTACTATACAAAGCGAATGCTACTTTCAAACGAAAATGAAAATCATGCGGTTTAATTGAAAGACAGAAGTTCATAAACTTGTGCACACTATGAGTAGAATAGTTTCCTGTAGAAGGAAATTTGCATACTAAATGATATAAATGGTGGATTCAAGAACGGTATGCAGATTAAATGGTAATTAAACTTCTCAGCTTTAAATACGTTTGTTAAAGACATTTTATCAATATTACAAATTCGAGCGGTCTTAAGGCGTTGTATGTTTAGTCAATTCGGTTTCGATTCTGGACCCTTGACTGATGATATTTGAAAAAACGTCCTAGATCCATCTACATGGCTCCAAGAGATGGACTTTGCTTCGACTATTTGTTCCCTAAAAGACCTAGTTACGATGGCAACAAGTATAGTCTTTGTGTAGTTCCATTGTTATTGGCAATATAACTATACCCCTAACCAACATGTATGACCATGTTCCTGGTAGGTCACGAGCATTGTGCATTGCGAAAACACTCAAGTTTTATTTGGTCCGTGTTGGAAGGAAACACAAGAAGAAAAACTGTTGCACTCGGATGCAATACCTTCGAAAACTATTTCTACATCACCAAGTTTGATTCAGAATACAAATAGATAAATGCATATAGACTAGTGACACTTTCTGTATGAAGACAGCATGTTTTATCAAGTTACCATTGCATCCAGACAAGACGGCTGGAGCAAACTAAACCTACCTGAAAATGAGATTGGAAAATTCAGGAAAAAAATAGGTGGTATTTTTGTTCACCACTTGAAAGAATTCTATACAACCTTCTACTATTTTCGATTCGAGATATCGAATCTTATATCATATCCACGCGGGTAAGGTTGTAATCAGATGTTATCCATCTTCCATCCATGTTCCGACTAAATCTAACAAGGTAACTTACTCTTCACTTTGCAGTCGCATCTAATATCTCACAGAGTCAACATGGATATGCTAAACAGCTTTGCACAACATATTCATTAGCGTCTTGCTCGTCTATATCTATAGCAGTCTTGTTCACACACAGACATTTACATGCGACAAGTTACAAGTAGCAATAGAATGACTAGAGAGGAACCAGGTTGCAAGAATATAATTGCAAGTAGGTGTTTAAATGAGCATATATAGAACTTCAAAGCATAGCGACAAGTTCACGCAACAAGATGTTGAATATTATTAACTAACCCAGTCTAACTACCCTATAGCAAACTATGCGGTATCCGTTATAGTGCTCATCGATTCAGTTAGAGTAGCTCTTAGATGAGCACCATGAGGAATTGTGAATTTGAATCTGTTGAGATGAATTCGATGGACTAGTATTTCTTCAGAGAGCAAACGTAAACAGCTAATACTGGTATCTCTTTGTGGTTCATTTCACTCTACCGGTATCCTCGATATTCGCTGCGAGGTTAGAACGTTGTTCAGTCACGTTGGGCGCCATTTGTTACAATACACTGCTATCACGCGTCTGAATGCTCTGCCCCATAGACTGCACTAATCAGAAACCGAAGAATATTCAGCTTTGGAATCAATATTAACCAACGCTTATGGAATGTAGTTTAGGCCTGCTGACCGCCGTCTCCTCTTAAGAGTGGTCGTTGTTCGGATTTAGTTGCCACGAGCACTATAACGTAATGTAAATCAATATTTCAATAGTTTCAACGTCAAGTCAAGTACAGAATTACACCAAGTACATTTTCAGAATATTGAATATTTATTTTGAAAATATATTAGTTTTAATAACATCGAAACTTGATGAAAAAATCATCGTTCCCCAATTAAGTATATTGATGAAAAATGAGATCGTTTGGATGAAGCACCACGAGGGCGATTTTAAAACCTCATAAATTCAAAAATTCGAAATTACAGAACGTCTGCACAGTCTATGTGACTCCAGAGTCAAAGAGCACAGTGAAATATACGTTTATTCCACGAACTTGAGTAGAGTAAATTACGAGGCATTATTATATTCCATTTTCAAAGTAATGTAATGATCAATACGAAAACTTGAAAACAACTAGTTAATTGTTATCAAGAAAGTCCCAAGATAAATTGCATTATAGAAGCAATCGGATTGTTCCGAGTGATGTTTCAATTACACTGCACAATCACGCAGTAAATAAGTGCATATCTTGCAAGAATTAATTAAAACAAGAAGCACTATCTTGTTCGCACATGAAACATGAAGCGGAATAAATAAATAAGATTCAACAGTTGGATTATACCGGTGGGGACCGCATCACGTGTTCCAACCCTTTAAATGTGCGACGTTTTATTGTCCTGCTGTCTCCCGGGTTAACGACGAGCTAGCAATAGCAACAATTCACTCAACTCGCCAATAGACAAACAACTACCCTATATTGAACCATGGGATTCCTCTATCAGACATTCGAGAGGAAGTGGTTCTGACCCGCTTGCGAATTGGTCATTTACTTTCAACCCACGGTTATTTATTAATATTAGAACAAATTAAACCTATATGCGATGTATGCGATGAAATTCCCTGTGGAACACATTCTTATAGATTGTATAATGAATACTTCTATTCCAGACGACAGTTGTTCATGGATACATCTTTAAACAAAATATTGACAGATGATTCCAAGTGTATTGACACTTTTCAAATTCCTGGATTTAACCGATTGATTGAATAAAATATAGTTGACTCTAATTATCTACACCAAATCATTAGGCAAAACATTTGAAAATGAGTGACGAAATGACCACGCTGTCGGTGAAAGCCGGAAAAAAAATAGTACAATTACTAATGTGGGTCTTGTACAATTTTCGTTTGCTAGAGTTTGTAGAGATAGTAGATAGTATGATAGTAGATGCTAGATAGTAGAGTTTGTACTTTTTCAGACTTCTGGTGAGGTGACAAAATATGTTTTAGACAATTGACAATGTATGGTTGAGCCAAGTCAATATATCAGATTTGAGGGCCAAACGGGAGGCCAAAATTTCAAAGGGGCACCGGTTCATTGAAATTATAACGAACACTGTGTATCGTTGAATTCATTTCAAAAGAAGTATATTAATTTTAATGTTTTATACATTCGTTATTCATCTAATGGATGAATAGAATATATTGAAACCACGCTCAAAACACATTTTATTAAAAACTATTAATTTCATGGTAAACTATCTGTAAATTGGATGGGTGGAGGCGCCAATCACTTGTCTAGGGGCGCAAATTGTTTCAACTTGGCCCTGCGAGGAAGAAATTATAACGAACACTGTGTATCGTTGAATTCCTTTCAAAAGAAGTATATTAATTTATTGTTGTATATATTCGTTTTCATCTAATGAATGAATAGAATATATTGAAACCACGCTCAAAACACATTTCGGTAAATTGTCTGTAAATTGAATGGGTGAAGGCACCAAATCATTCGTCTAGGGGCGCAAAATGTTTCAACTTGGCCCTGCGAGGAATTGTAAAATTCCCAACTTGCTTCGAAATGAAATTTTCCCACACTATCAGAATAGTATAATTGGAGAAATGTTGCAGATAATAATGAAGTGCCGCGTGGCACGCTAGCAATGTCTAGTTAATTAGCTATTTAACACGTACATGTGTACAAAAAAACACACCCCGTTAAGATGTTGATATACGTCCAGACAAATGACAAACGATTAACATCACGAGCAGTGACTTAAGACAAACTGCAAAAGGACATGCATGGAGTAACCGAAATAACTCACATTGGCTGTGCATAATCTTATTTGTTCTGTTTTTACCGGCACATGCAGCGTAGTGGTTAACGCGCTAACTTCATGTGATCCGGGAGGCGAAGGGTTTTCGGACCCGATTCGATCCCCACCGCCGACCATTTATACATGGGATTTTCGTGGTTTCCCTCTGTAGTCTAGACTAATGCCGGGATGGTTCCCACAGTATCCTTCCCATTACCCAAGAAACCATCATCTCATTAAGCATCAATCCGACGCCATTAAATTTGTGCTATCATAACAGAGCGTCGTTAAACCTAATATAAAAAAATCGGTTTTACCTAGGATTATAGCTATCTACGATGGATACGCCACTGAGAGCGACGTGGTTCTGGATCTATGAAACCGATCAAAGCCAATGAGATCGACTGTTCAGGCCATCAGAGCCCTGTAGCTAGCTTATATAGGTGATCTAAGTGGCGTCGTGGTTGCTTAACACTGGAAATTATCGTCAGCTGGGGGAACATGGGAGAAGTTGAAGCTGCGAATCCATCGTAGAGAGCTAAAGTCCTAGGTTTTACGTTTATAGCCTATAATTGGGAAGAATGAACAAGTTCGATGAGAAGTTATCGTGGAGAAGTGGAAGGAAATCGCTAGTGACCTTAGAGTGGGGAGCCACATCATGATTATGGAGTCGTTTGCTGAAGGGGGTGCATGCAGGGTGCTTATGTAATAGAGAAATGCATCTTCACTATTTGTTTTCTCACGAACATAATGCAATTGAATATAAAAATATATATCAACTTCCAGATAATTTTATGCTCTTCAATTGAAATGACATTCCATTTGTGTGTGAATTCAATCAGTCTCAGTATGAGACGTGGATGGATTTCATCACATTCCTGGTAGCCCTATGTACCCACGTATTATCTTTCAAAAAACTAATTCACACAAATATAATGGCATATTAATTGGAGAGCATACACCTATCATGGAATTGGATTAGCTTGGTTTATGGAATTGATTTAGGCTCAATTAACTCAATGACAATTGTTCGTGAACATAGAAAAAATATTAAATGTCAATTTTCTCTATTTCTTAAGCAACGTATATGTACCCCCTAAATTCTCCACCAACAGTAAAATCATAAGAGGGTACGTTCGAACGGATGACTACGTGAAATATGATCCTAGCCACGCCAGAATCGACTCGAGTTTCTAACGCACTGCCTTAGCTGACTCTGCCAGGAGGAACATTCAGTGAAGATCTTACCTTATCAGTATACAAGTATACCCTCACATAAAACATTGAACTTATACTCTACACAAGGGTAGTAGTATTTACTATACACATCCAAAATATGTGTACCATCATCTAAATGTCCCACATTTCTTAACAACTCGGAAGAAAACAGCGGTGTTTCTGCATAAGGAATGAGGAGGCTGTTTTCAATGCATCTCCCCTCCCCCCCCCCTCCCCACCGCCTGACAGTTCGTGACTAGAATACGCCATCAGTCAAAGAGCTTACTATAAATATTAAACAACACAGAACACACACAGCGATATTAGCATTCAAGCTCTTTGCTCGCGTATCTTATTGTGACGTATGTACATGAGAGATGCAAGAGATGCACTTAGACGTGCATCTAAGACGTGATGGATTATTATAAACCCTCCCTGCTAGCTTGGTACACGTGATACAGATGCTATATGCGAGATACTTGTTAAAAGGGTGGGAGGGTGAATATATGCATCCTGTTTTTGCTTGTATCATGGATGGACGTGATAAAAAGACATGACATTTTATTTTCTTGAAATTACATCACAATCCTGAAACTGGATTCAATTGATAATTACGATATTTATTTTGTTAATTTTAGAGACAACTAGAAATCATCATTTGATTTTCAGAAATTTAAATAAATTATATTGTCTTCCAGAGACCATGAGCCATGCCGTATGCACTACCGATTCTGTATAGAAACATGAACAGAATCGAGTAATGTCTACGTAACTACTCAGAAAAGAGGCACGGTCATTACCGTTTTTTTTTCTGGATTTCGGAAATTGAGATGATAATTTCTAGTTTTCGCTGAAATTAAGGAAATACATATCGTAATAATTCGTTAGAAGCTATCGTAATTATTCATTAAAATCCACTTCATGGCTTGTGATGTTCTTTAAAAGTAGTATGAAGATTTCCAGTTGGTCGAAAAAGTAGGTAAATATCATTCACAACACACAGTGTACTTGTCTGAAGAATAGTGTTTTGATAGATTTTGTCTAACTTGATCAACTTGAAGTCATGTTTCAACCGATTCGAACTATGAACTGAACAGATAAGTTCAATGATGAAGAGTTGTGACACAAAATTCCCACGTTGATCAGTTACACCGACAGCAGATACCAGAATAGCAGAGGCAGTTACCATTTTGCTCATCCAAACATATGTTACATCACACCCAAGCTGTCAAGCACTGCGTCAAAGCACCAGTACTCCAAAATCTATACGATGGTTCTGCAATTCACTTGATTCGAGAAGAATAGATAAAAAGTGACACTGTGCTATAGAAATCAAGAAACTGGAGATGTCCCGAGTGTATAGGCCCGTCAATTTCATATACGAATCCACATTATTCCAATAGAACTTTCCAATAGTTATCAAAAGTAGCACAAAAAGAAAAGGAACACATTTCATCTTGTATTATATCTATAGTGACTGTTCCTACGAAGAAAAATTGTCCGTTTATATAGCTCTTTCTTAAGTAGACGTGGTGGAAGAAATGCGGGAAGGGCCGCCAGGGCACACTTCAGAAGCGACAACAAAACACTGCCAAATGGACTCACTTAGTCCCAAATGGCCGCACATCACTCGGCTATCCGGGCGCGGCTAATGCAACTATCCTTCAAAGCATATACCACAACATACAAGCGCAATCAGTTTCCCCTTACACAATACACAGCATCACGTCACAAACAGTGGCGGCGCTTAGAGCAGGGCTTAGATAATTCACACGCTATTCGCATTACGACTAATGTTATCGATAAGAGAAATACTGAGAACTGAAGAAACTTTGAAAATTGAAACCACTGGGACGCGTTTATCATTCAATGCTTTGGGATGAAGGAAATAAGTTTGAGGTATGAGCTATAGGATTGAAATCAATAAACATTGAACAGAACTTTATTGATGGGATGTTGAAAATTATCAATTGCGAATTTTTCAATATATTGAACATTTCCGAATCAAATTGATTGAAAGTTTTCAATGCAAATTTATTAAAACTTTTCAATGCAAATTTATTGGAATTAACATTGAACATTTTCTGAAAATGTTCGATTCACAATTCACTGTATTAATTTTCGAGAAAATTTTATTGAGTTTCCATTAACTTTTCCAATAACTTTTCCCACACCCACCACAAGCTGATCGATCAAAAGTCTACAGCTTGGTTATTTGGATGTTCACAAAATAAAAACCCCTTTCACTTGACATTAACACACACCCTATTCTGGTGGAGACCCACACGGCAATGCCTTAGTTGGCTGAACTGGGCGGAACCTCCACACTATCATTTCATATTTCAATTTCATGACATTTCAAAATATAATTCCTTTAAAATATAGGTCAAAGTATGTCTACATATAATACATATCTTGCCTCCCACAGCAAACAACAGTCACGATTCTCAACGATCTTATTTTTCACCCAAGCACAGCTCTTGAGAAGAAAGAGACAGAAACACAAGTCTACACACTAGCTGGAGTATTGATTGGCGATTGGTGAAAGAGAAGGCAACCGCTATCAATAATAACAGAGAAAAATATCCAAGTTGCGTGTCTCTGTATTCGATTATACCCCGTCGGGAAAAAATAATTTATTAAAACAGTTTGCTTGTTTGAGTCGCCAGTGATATATAATACTGATGGGTGGTCACTGTGGCAAACCATTAATAATAAATATGACATACCAAAGGTTTCATTTAATTTGTGAATATAGAGTGAGAATTTATCGAAGCTTTCATTATCCTTTATATTATACTGATTTGAGTTGATACCTAACTCTGTTGATAAGCAGCTATATTGTATAAGGACATGAATTAGAAGGTATTTATAGAGTCCAACTTGAAAGCTATCGTTATTGTTTTTGATGCATGGAACATGCCATGAGCCTCACTTGGGGGGAATGCTATTTGCACCGTGCTGGTGATGTTGACGAAAATATATTGATATCAATATCGTATTGATAAGAGTATATTGAAAGAAGATATACATATATATATATATATATATATATATATATATATATATATATATATATATATATATATATATAATATAATATATATATATATCTATATATATATATATATATATATATATATATATGAGGTTCAAATACAGTAGTTTGAAAACAGAACAAAGATGATAAGATATAACTTGACTATGCAAATATTTAACACGATAAGAAAGAATCCTTTGAGATCCTCTTACAATTATAGTATTTCCTAGGTTTTCCATCATTTTACAAGTCAACAGGATGGAAATTGATTGGAAATTGATCATATATTTGATGCTTTCGATCTTGACTATTTGAAATTTTGAGATTAACGAATATGTGATCTGATTGAACCAAATATAGCTAGACGGAGTGCATGATTTGTATCATGTACATATCTTTGAAAAAAAATAAACATAAACATAAACATACAAAACGGGACAAGCATTCATACTATTTCACTTGACATCACAAGTAACTATACACTCAATTTACGTCTCAGAAGTTGCACACGCATGGCAGGAAAACGATTATTTTGTCTGAAGTTCTTCCGTGGAAATATATCAGGACATGCGAAATGATAAAATAAAGTGCATAACGTCATATAATACGTATGTTCATGAAATTACTTGCTCTGAATGAAGAGGGTGAATAACTTGAATACTATTATTATGTTTTCTTGTGTTATTTGTTCACTCACTCATGACACGGGCTTCTTTTTGTATTCATGTTATGTATATGTATGAAAATCACGATAATACTTGCATTACGACAAATGTGAGAATAAAATGATGATGAAAAAAATCATCTGTAACAGTACCATCAAAATGACTTATGATTACAGATAGCTCTGACGTTAATCATGACGTTCGGTCAAGTAAGGCCCCGTATACCAGGTCCAGTTAGCCCTTATCTGAGAGTTGGAGAAAACAAATAGCATGGGTAACCATGGTGATACGAACTTTGAACAGCCAGTTGGAGCTACTCCTACCTTAATAATACCGTGCCCAAGTTTAATGATATATTCAAATATTCAGTTTAATTTAGTTGGGCTAGTTTTTCAATTTATTTTAGTTAGTTTGGGTCGGTTGCTATACGGGATTGGTTAGAACATACCCACTTCTAGTTCAAAATAAGGCTTGCCTAACATCATGCTACTCAAAGACCTTACACGTAATAATACGAATGCCCTCTCATATATATACAAATGTTCACCCTATTTGCATCTCTCTCATGCCTCCTATTGTTGCGATTCACTTCGCCCACTCGCTCCGACCGAAACCCTTCACTAAAACACGGCCATATCAAAGAGTCAAACACATCTCCAGGCTTTATATATCCCGTTTCATGCCGGGTCAAAGAGGGAGAGATGAATAGGGGGGTCAGTGTGTAGATCACATTATATAAGAGAGGAGGGTATATATATAGAGAAGATGAATAGACTTGCTGGGGTTCAGGTCTCGCCTAGCGTCAAATAGACTTACTATTGGATGGCGAGCTCTTCACTCGTTTGTTTCAATTGAGACCTGAGAGCCACTCGTTGCGATAAATACATCAAGTACAGGCAGGTATATAGCTCTCTCTCTCTCTCTCTCTCTCTCTCTCTCTCTCTCACCAGAATGGTGTGTGGTTTACACATATGTGTTGCACGGTTGCCTACATATAGTAGGTCTACTGTTTCAAGATAATGTGAGACTAGCGTGATATTTCTATAAAATGTAAAAGAAAACTACACACCTTGGTTTTGAGATAGATAGATCTTCCTCTCCGTAATGGTGTGTGACTTACACATATGTGCTTCACGTTTTGGAGTGTTAGAGTAGACCTATATTGTTTCAAGACTGTGAGATTAGTGAGATATTTCTATAAAATGTAAAAAAAAAACTTGGGTTTGGGCTCTCTCTCTAGAATTTTGTGTGGTTCACACATATGTTCTGCACGGTTTTCGAGATTCAGTAGGTCTACTCTTTCAAGATAATGTGAGACTATTGCGTGATGTTTCTATAAAATGTGAAAGAAAACTGGATACCTTGGTTTGGGCTATCTCTCACTCGAATGGTGTGTGATTGGAACAGGAAATACTTCATTTGGAAGACGCGATAAGTTCACCTTCTTTATATTGCGATCAAATCTGTTGGTATCACTACATCGTAACGCATAATTATAAGGAAAGAAACACAGATGATAGAATCGACCATGATGAAGGTAGATAAGGCCACGTCGGTACCATGCACAATTGTAAAATGTGATTAAAGATAGCGCTATAGAGACATTTAAAAAGTTGTATGCATAATAATATCACCCAATATTACTAACTACTATGGCTTTATTCACCTTTGTTTTTTCTTTTTTTCCTTTGTCATTTCATCACCCTATTTTCTATATTCTATATGTTTACATTCTATATTTTTTATATTTCAACCATTTTTTTGTCCAATATTAAGAAATACAACTATCTACAAATGCAATTGAATCATATTTTATCCAATAAATCGGTTAAATTCAGAAATTTGAATAGTTTATCAATCCGTTTCGAGTCATCTGACAATATTTCATCTAAAGTGGAATCCATGGACAACTGTTGTCTAATGGTCGAGTATTTTTTCACAATCAATAAGAATATATTTCACAGTGAGAATATCATTGCATATATCGTTTCATTATCACGAAATACAATTATGAGTGTGAGAAGTGTAGCCTGCATGTCGGGAATATAGGGGTTGATTATTCACACTGCAATGATCAGAAGAGCAGATCAAGATAAGTGTCTAGACTATACACGTCATACAGATAATATAATGAGACCGCAAACATCAAGACCTTCTTGTTCACACTACCATGAAACTTCCAGTGAAAGTTGTTGACTAGATCGATCGGCCGTCTTACGTACTGATAACCATAACCGCACGGGTGTGTCGATCCCTTATATTCCGCAGCTGATGAACGTGTTCGTAGACACGGCGTTCAGTTTATCTTGATATTGAAGTTGGAACTTACTGACGAATAAGATGGTGTATATAGGACGGGAGACGATGTTATAAGGGAAAAGATTTTTTTTTAATAGTCCCAAGAAAAAGAATAATAGATACATTCACGGAAAGATCTAAAAAGCTTATAAAAGACTAATAAGTAGGATAATGAATCAAAAACCAAATTAAACAAACACATAACCAGTGGTGGATGATAAATAAACTACAATATGTAGACCTACTACATTTTTTCAACTGACAATAGTTATTAAATGCAAACGAAAAAAAAAAGAGAATAACATAAATTTCCCCAAAAAAAAAATTGATTGTGAGAAACAGAAAGGATAGGAGATACAAATTCAATATATGAAAGGGGAGCAGATTTAAGAACATAAGCAACTTATATATCATATTCAGCAACCAATGTTTTAAATCACGTTCAGTTATAAATATATTTATCTAGGTTCGTTAATGAGTTCTGAGGAAGAATATTAAAATAACGAGTATTCAACAAACATTGAAAACAACGATCTCGTTATAGTTCGGAAATATAGTCACAATTAAGCGAGGACCCTTACAACATACTTCAATATATATACCCTAAATCTGGATTGAGAGTTTTTTTTCGAAGGATACAAAAATAATTCACATTTGAAGTACGTTTAACTAATAGATAACAATGTTGATTCAATTTGCACAATGTGAAAATATACAAATTCGCCTATAAAGAAACCCTTATTCATGGTATCAATTAAATATGCTGAAATGGAAGTTGAAATTCATTAATATACAAGTCTGAAGGTGAAACTAGGCAGAACTTAATGGAAAGTTGATGAAAGTTCATTAAAATGTCCTAACATTCAAGATGAACGCTTTTCTCATTCGAATTGCAATTCGAAAATAATTTCCACGACTCGATTAATTCCCCTGTTTTCAATGATACGATATTAAATGTTGACTCGTATTTAGGTCCGTGAACCTGTCCCCCCCCACTCGAGCACTAATTATGAAACTTGGTCAGGATTTAGTGCTCAATTAGTGCTATCGATTTGTCAAGTATTAGAATTAGTGCTCCGATAGTTCCCGAGATAATGGCATTTGTTTGTGGGGGGGGTCAAGTTCACGCTCCCCCCCCCACTCGAGCACTAATTATGAAACTTGGCCAGGATTTAGTGCTCAATTAGTGCTATCGATCTGCCAAGTACTAGAATTAGTGCTCTGTAAGTTCCCGAGATATTAGCGTTTGAAAGTGGGGGGGGTCAAGTTCACGCTCCCCCCCCCACTCGAGCACTAATTCTGAAACTTGACCAGGATTTAGTGCTCAATTAGTGCTATCGATCTGCCAAGTACTAGAATTAGTGCTCTGTTAGTTCCCGAGATATGGGCGTTTGAAAGTGGGGGGGTCAAGTTCACGCTCCCCCCCCCAGTGAGCAAGGATCATGAAACTTGGCCAAAACTTACCTTATAATTAGTGCTATAACATTGCATAGTTTTAGAATTAGTGCTCGGATAGTTTTCGAGAAAAACGATATTTAAGGTGCTATTTTTTTCGGGAGGCGCGCCAACCAAGCGCCGCGCGCGAAATTCGAATGCCTAACCGTCAAAAACGTACACACGTCGTTTTGCATGTTACTTCCGTCCCGAAATGACTTCGAAATGGATCAGTTGATGTTTAGTTCACAAAATAACTATTGGGAAAACGCCATACATGTGTTTTTTGACTAGTGAGAGTGTACACATTCGAAGAATTGAATAGAAAATTATTTTTAATTATATTATTCGTTCCATTGAAAAAACTGCATAGCAAACGAAATTGCTGAGATGGAATACGAACAGCTATTGCTGATTTTATATTTGCAAACATTTCAGATCGTCACTCATTTTTTATCAAACCTTTCACGCCTTTAGAATTACTTCTTGTCAGCATACACACTTCTCTAAAATGAAGCCATACCAATTGTCTTTTAAACTTCATTGTTGAGATTGAATTACGAATCAATCGTTGTTTTCTCTTTCACAATTCACACATGAGGAATAAACGTTGAGAGTCATTTTCAAATATCAACACTCTCCCTATGATCATACCTTTTTCACGGATTTTAATGGTCTTTTTAATGGTATTGGATTGTAATACTGCCTGATGGTTTATTAGGTAAGGAAGCGGTCGTAGCCTATAATGTGGTAACTATCTCGTCATAGGCTGGAGAGAAGAACAATAAAGTCCTCGGTGAAGATGGTCGTGGATACTATGCGTTATCTTCACCCTTGCTTCATTGAAAAGTTTATTGATAGTATACAATGATTACCGTATGAAATAATGATTGACAGATGTTTACAGAAAATTACATGTCTTGTACATGTCTATGTACATGTCCACACACCATCAACACTTGGTGTAATATATTCATAAATTTCCCAAAATACTCCAAATACAATAATGAATTGAATGAAATAGATTTTGAAAATATCTCCGGCTGAATTTCAAGATTTTCATACGACATATAATAATAATCAAATAACAAATTATTGAAGTAGAAAAAACACACGATAATAATAAATCTCACGTGAATGTATGATGAAAAAATTAGGCATTGTGAAAAATATTGAGATAGTAACAAACAGTAATGTGAAAAAGTATTAGTATGGACAGTAATATGAAAATGATACAAAAATACTACAAAAATGACGAATAATGAATGAATTCATCGTTGAAAAATGAATGTGAGTATGAATTGTTTTTCAAAATGGCAATAGATCCTTTTGAGGCTGAAATTCCTATCAAATTTATAAAATCACTGTTTAGATTAAACTTCCTACAAAATTCTACAAAAAAACTTGTGACTCCTCTAGCGCCTATATCAAAAGACCAATCACAGTGATATTCGAAATATTATAGGTGGTTCTCAAATATGAAGATGTAGTATTAGTACTTTTAATACTTGTACTTTAGTGTTCACCAAATTTTTGCCGTAACAAACATTGGATACCTACAAATTATATTTCCCTGATGGCATGTTATTAGTATTTAATGTGTGGCAAACTAGTGTAAGATATATATTATTTTATTAAATAGTTTATCGTTCTACGAATGCAAAAAAATTGAAATTCATCAGTCACTCGGTCCGAGTATAGTGCATGTGCTTGGTTTGAATATTCGAAGATACGTTTCAAAATTAAAGAAATATTAGAATAATATTTAGAAAAAAAAATCGTCCAACGATAGAATAGAATGTAAATGATGAATAATAACCGACACTAATGAATGATTCATTGGACGTGAATAAATCTTGGTTATCTTCACAATGCGTCGTTAAACACAAGTATAAAGTATTAATTCAATTCAAAATAAATACTTATCTCCAATGTGACTCTCTTGTTCAAAGACGTGATAATATAATTATCCAATACATAACAAATGGTAAGAAAACAATACAGTATAAGATTTATTTGATGAGGAAATTAAATTATCGATGTACAATGAGCGTCTAGTTTATTTATTATTTTGGAAGCTAGGCATTTCCAGGGGTTGAATCAGTGCATGCTGCATGAAATGATGAACGACATATTTTTACAAAATTTTTGAGACTACTATCCCCATATAAGACATGTAATTTTCTGTAATCATCTGTCAATCATCATTTCATTCGGTAATCATTGTATACTATCAATAAACTTTTCAATGAAGCAAGGGTGAAGATAGCGCATAGTATCCACGACCATCTTTACCGAGGATTGTATGTTCTTCTCTCCAGCCTATGACAAGATAGTTACCACATTATAGGCTACGACCGCTTCCTTACCTAATAAACCATCAGGCAGTATTACAATCCAATACCATTAAAAAGACCATTGAAATCCGTGAAAAAGGTATGTTCATAGGGAGAGTGTTGATATTTGGAAATGACTCTCAACGTTCATTCCTCATGTGTGAATTGTGAAAGAGAAAACAACGATTGATTCGTAATTCAATCTCAACAATGAAGTTTAAAAGACAATTGGTATGGCTTCATTTTAGAGAAGTGTGTATGCTGACAAGAAGTAATTCTAAAGGCGTGAAAGGTTTGATAAAAAATGTGTGACGATCTGAAATGTTTTGCAAATATAAAATCAGCAATAGCTGTTCGTATTCCATCTCAGCAATTTCGTTTGCTATGCAGTTTTTTCAATGGAACGAATAATATAATTAAAAATAATTTTCTATTCAATTCTTCGAATGTGTACACTCTCACTAGTCAAAAAACACATGTATGGCGTTTTCCCAATAGTTATTTTGTGAACTAAACATCAACTGATCCATTTCGAAGTCATTTCGGGACGGAAGTAACATGCAAAACGACGTGTGTACGTTTTTGACGGTTAGGCATTCGAATTTCGCGCGCGGCGCTTGGTTGGCGCGCCTCCCGAAAAAAATAGCACCTTAAATATCGTTTTTCTCGAAAACTATCCGAGCACTAATTCTAAAACTATGCAATGTTATAGCACTAATTATAAGGTAAGTTTTGGCCAAGTTTCATGATCCTTGCTCACTGGGGGGGGGGAGCGTGAACTTGACCCCCCCCACTTTCAAACGCCCATATCTCGGGAACTAACAGAGCACTAATTCTAGTACTGGCAGATCGATAGCACTAATTGAGCACTAAATCCTGGCCAAGTTTCATAATTAGTGCTCGAGTGGGGGGGGGAGCGTGAACTTGACCCCCCCCACAAACAAATGCCATTATCTCGGGAACTATCGGAGCACTAATTCTAATACTTGACAAATCGATAGCACTAATTGAGCACTAAATCCTGACCAAGTTTCATAATTAGTGCTCGAGTGGGGGGGGACAGGTTCACGGACCTCTCGTATTTTCTTGAAAATGTATTCTTCCGGCTGCCATCATGGGAGCGCTATTGTCAACATGGAACAAAATCTTTGTTTTCAGTTAAGACCAGTTCAAATCAGTAATGAATTATGTATCGGAAAGCTATTGTATTCATTCAAAATAAGACGATCAACATACTATTCTGAAAAATATTGCTCAGTTACTATTCAATATATTTGTGAAATGTGGTCTGAAAAAAGGAAACATTATTTTGTTTGTTCTCCAATCGACTATACTTTTCCATATTTCGGTGAAATCGTGCTACAACCATTTTGAGAAACTTATCAGAGATTTCAATTTTCCCAAGATATTATATAACCATGGCTCGTTTTATCCGTAGCCTCAATATTCGTAGGCTCAAGCGACATTGTATTGAGAGCCAAAGCACTCAAAAATGAATTCCAGTAGGCCTATAATCAATTAGTAATTGCCTATAATTAAAGGCTATACACTCATTTACCTATATTAAACGTATTGGCCCATAATTGGAAAGTTTAGTGTACACGATATTGAAACTTGGTTATTGGTTGTTTGATGATAATCACCAAAACTACCCCAACTTTATGGTGTAAATGCTATGGATATACATGTAGATCGCTTCCCCATACCATTCTCCTTGTTTCGACTTTTCACCCAATATTTGATCGACTAGTTCAGTTTACACAATCAAGCAGGCTGTATTTTAATCCGGCTTACCAATTTCCTCGCACCCAACACGGTTACCGATATCTCTAACAACGAGTGCCCTCTAGTGTTAACCCCATCCAGGGATCACCGTGGCTTATGTTGTTATCATATGAACCAAACGGCCCTTTCAAAGCTTCTATATCCACACAATACTCGGGCACACGGCCAACAAATTAAAAATGTGTTTTTCTATATTTTAACAGAGATTCCAGCGGCATGTTGAAATATTTACTGAGGGATATCGCAGTTTCTATTATGAAAATGTACTGAATCGAGGGGGAAATTGTCATCGTATATTCACGTTTCATATATACGGGCATTATCTGCGAGCCCAGCCTAGCTGACACGTCATCATGCTGAATTAACACGTGAATCAATGATGTATGGGTTCAACGAAGAACCAAAGATGAGACTTTATTGCGCAGTCACAAGTAATGACTATATTCAGTTATTATCGATACCTACTGTAGCTCACGGAATTGGACGTTTGGCAGTGGTATGTGGAGGATTCAGTAGCATACAAAACGTACCTGAAACAATGAAAACAAATATTATAGTCAGCTATAAGTGCGGTTACATAACACACAGAAAATACACGGAAAATTCACACACACACACAAAATGGTACAATGTACAAAAAATGACAATCACAAATATGTGTGTGTAGAATATGTCTCATGATTTATTTTTCTGACACTCAAGTTTGAATAAAATCCATGTACGCACATTCAATCTATACATTTTTCATGGACTATGTTTAGAGTACCCCCGTATAACCTAGCTGTTGGTGGGGTCGTAAAGCAGCATTATCACTCCCATTGCCTACTAGTTATAGTGCGTAAAAGGTCAGAACATTATATTCTGGATACATTTTGATGTAGATTGATCGACCACTTCATGTGACTGCAACAGCACATGCTTTGTTTCTCTGAACAATGAAGATAACAAGCATGTACAGAAGACACACAGTGGCTGAATGACCAAGCCGCCAGCAACTTGAGCATCTCGTTTGAGTTGATCGCAATAAACCACGAATATCAGTCGAGACTTAGAATAGTTCGAGAATCGGTCCATTTCACATGATAAGTATTGCAATATGTTAGTACACTAGATCGCGTTGTCACGACTATGAAAAACGCCAATGGAGGGAGAATGGATGGAGTCATCAAGAAGTCACCTAGCAATGTGAGCCCGGTTATTTTCTTGAGAAAAAATGTACGAAATGGAAAACTTCCAGTATAGGGCCTATTGAATAATTTCATTCACTGATTCTATCAATTGTTAGACGAGCTTTAGCGAGGATTCAATTTGACATACTGAAAAAAATTGGTGTTCGTTTTTATGTTTTTTGTATGTGTTTTTTGTCGGTTCTCCACAGGTCAAACGGCTACAGCTATCAACTTCAAACTTTTTTACAATATGGTTCCTTATCTAACTTAGATCTGTATAGTTTTGTGGCATTATCGGTGGTAACTTTTTTTTTATGAATTTTAGAAATTTAAAAAATACCCATTAGAATAACACAGCGGGAAAAAAAAATATTTTCCAAAAAATGAAATTTTGCGTGAAGTTGAATTACATTTTGATACACATTTCTGGAAACTTTCAACTTGATCGAGTCAGCCGTTTTCAAGAAAAAACGTAAAATGTGCTAAATTTGTACCACTCGAAGCAGTTTTTACACATTTTCACCCATACTATTACTATCCGCTCGTCTAACAACCCATATATGGCGTTTTCCTAGTATCTATAATGTGATATATTTTTTACAGACACATTATATATATTCACCACGGTGATATGATCTCAGGGTGAGATTAGGGTATAAGGTATTTGATAGTTGAATAGCAGAAAACATAATTTCTACGAGAACATAATTTCATTACAAGCGTATCCAACGCTCACAGCCATCGACCTATATACAAATTGTCGACAATTTCTCCAAAACTTCCTAACATCGTACTCCAACGGACCAGGTGACCTGACCTGATATTGTTATGCTGAACTTCCACAAGCTGCTAACTTTTAAACACACTTATGTGGAGCCGTGCAACCTGAGGCCAGATTACTACGAGCAACATTAAACAATCTGATTATCGGAGGAGTTCAAAAACATTAGAACAATACCCTTCATTACCTTCCGAGACCCAGCCAATAAGAGGTAGAGGAAGGAGGATGCAGATATGAGTTGGAGAGAGATTGGAAAATTAGTTGCAACTATTATAAGTCCTCTTATAGTGTGTTAAATATTATAGAAACAGGTACATACTGTTCCAACGTCATAACCGATCAGCGTAATAGATAACAGACGAATAACAAATACGAACGGAATTTTCGTCATCTTATGTATTTAGTTCCGAGAAAAAACATGTGACAACTTGACATAAATACAAAATTCCGTTTATATTCCAAGTGTTTTGCAGTATGACGATAATTTTTCCATGCAACAAGAATATAATATCAATTGAACCTTCGAACAGCAAGCTGGTTATTCAGAACGAATGAGCAGATGATGAGGATGACGAATGGTGTTTCAAAAACGATTGCTTCTAGTGGGTCTCGAACCCACGCCCGACGTAATTTCACTCCTCAATAAAAAGCCTTTGCTGACATGGAGAGGTGGGTGACCATAAACCCTTTAAAAGTTGAGCACTTAATTTCCTATCCATTTTTAAACAAGATTATCATCAGTTAACAGTAATTAAGGCAGCACGAAATGGCATTTTGATAAAATATTTTAAAACGATTGACCAGAACTTGTAGAAGTTTAACTGGCTGAGGGCCGATATTACAATGTCTTACCAAATGTGGTATCTAGCTGGGTGTTACCTAAAGATAGTAGTCACCCTAACTTGGTAAGGAGATTACCAGCTAACTCAGCTAAGGTTAGCAAGTGAAATCAAGTAGGTCGTGAAGTCAAGTCACACATAAGATTTAGGTTTTTGTGAACTTCATTCATCTATCATCCTCTTTTTCATACTCGTAAATAGCTCGACTGTTAGTGGGGACGTAAAACAAACAATAATATATGAGTGTTATAAACTTACGATGTAACAAAACATGAGCTCTTGACTTTTACTAGACTATAAAAATGAACATATCGGCATTATTCTAGTAAATCACGTTCTCTTCCCCCCCCCCCCACCCCTAGAAGTTTTATCCAGATTTACCTGGAACATTATGTCCATAATGCGCTTATCTCATTATGCACTTCCTGGCGATGCACATGCAACTTGGATATGATAACTTATCCGGCTAACTCCAAGCGACTGTAATACCCAGTGGCGGTCTGGGGGAGGGGGGGGGGGAGAGGAGGGAGGAGGGATAAGTCGGAGAGACTTGTGTTGCAGTTTGCATTTATTACTCTGTCTATGCTAATACTTGGTATATACGAAAGTTTATGCACTTGCATACTCGAAAGTTGAAGGAGCGAACCCACCGTGCGCTAATGGTGTGAGGTAGGGGGAATAGTCGATCGACACCTTTTACAGTCGTGGATACACGTATACATGCAGTCGTTATGCTAATACTAGAGCCGTCGAGTTATACGACGGTCAGCCGGAGAGCTAACTACGCCTGGTGAAACTAACGGATAACTTTTAATTAATCACCAACTTGGAACGAATCGAAGCTATTATAAAAAAACTAGTCTGGAGATTGGAAAATAACTGTTTTACAACATAGTAACGTGAAAAACTAGTACTTTTCAACACGAAATGTGATGATAAAAGGTTCGTTATCATGTCATTTTTATGTATAAAAAAAACGTCGTTATACGTTCAATGCATTGAATAGTTCACTTGAAATGCTACGCTGTGAGCATAGATAAGAGACCGCCTAACTGGATGTGGCAATTGCTTGAATGTATGAACTTGTGAGTTATTATCGCTAAATACGACTGAAAATTGAATTACACCTCCCCGCATTTCTAAATGGAACCTGTTTATCATGAGAATCCATAGTCTTCTATTGAAAAACCCCAAATTAGAGTAGCCCAATAGGAATCGATTACTTACCAATACTGATCCTGGTGAGGAACGATTGAGCCAATTCACCAACCATTCTCATTAATTAAAAGCGAAAATATGACTCTAAGTCAATGTTCTGCAATTAAGGAACAGGATCAAGGTGAGGATCATTCGGACCATGCAAAACAAGAGCAATCTGACCACCCCAAAAAGAAACTCATTCAACAAACTTCACGTAGTGAACTAATAGGTTCAGGGACAAATAAGAATTTGACTTCGTTTTGAATTTATCAATTCCCAATTTATCAATTTAGATTGACCGTATCACTTCATGGAACGAAAAACACGATTCAACGAACTATCAAAGTACCACTATCAAAGAAGAAGTTATTATTTTAACAAACTGTCAACTATATTTACGACGTTAGTTATTAAAGTGTGTAATTGCGATTATCTCCACTCTCTGACCCCCCCTCCCCTATCCCCGCCGATTCCACCAAACAATGTGATAACAAAGGAACGAACAACCCGGGTCCAGGAAACGACCAAAAGGGAAGAGGGGGAAGAGATATTCCGGAGCAAAACCCATTTAAGTGAAACTACCACCGAAATCATTCATTATACTCCCGACCATCGTCCATAGTTCACAATCCTCCGGTTCGATCGGCCGTTCCCCGATATGTAATAGTGTTGGCGGTCGGGGGTGTTTACCCGCCAATAAGTGTAGTAATAACTGTCATCAAATGGCTACTCGTATATATACAAAGAGAGAGGTAAAGAGAGAATCGATGCATCGTAAAACTTCTTTCTATACTCGATATGTGAACGTAATTGATGCGTTGAGTTTTGTTTGACGACGTTTCTGAGGAAGATGTACGTAGAGGTATAGGCCTATAAGGAATATTAAAACATAATATTAACATAAATTTGTCTCTTTATAAGATTCAACTTTGAGGTGGAGAAGATAAAAACATGTTTTATTGTATCAATATACTACTTGCAGCGAGACCAGGGTGTAGTAAGCCATACGGATGTTGTTGTGTTCAACATGAATCGACTAAATCAACGTAATCTAAAAGTACTCCATCTAATTACCGTGATCAAACATGAAACTAACCTAACGTATTTTCCGAATTAAAACTAGACCAATCAATAAAATATATTCTAGTGTACAACAGATATATTTGCAAATCTAGCCACTTCGTTAAAACAATACCTCAGCTCCTAAATGGACGTGGCTAATTGCTTTCACATACCGTGAACAAATATTTTTTTTTGGTAACTGATGAAACACAAAGTTAGAAATGGAAATATAAACGAATAGTACAGAAATGGATGCATGCATGAAAGCAGGGATGATGGAGAATGTTGATTTTTCGTTCATACTATATAAAGTACAGAAACCAAATGGGCAACTAATCTTTTCGAAATATTCAAAACGTATACCGTTTATTTAAAATAGATTGTTTGGCAATTCTGTAGTCGGGAATGAAAATAAAAATTCCATAAAATCCAAGCTCAAGACACCATTTTGATTACCAAAGAATTATTTTATTATTTTGCATCTCATGCTTTAGATGTTTGCTACGAAAATACTCGCTAGCGAGCTATGTTGAATGTTCACATCAAACCTGGCACCTCCACCAATATGTTGCACATATAAGAAGTGGCCAGAAAAAACGATAACTCTCCGCGTGGAGGCTTCTGAAGTGGGGAATTATTATAAGAGGAACACAAATGCGAGATACAATTAGTATTATTTTCATCTAATGTTATAGATAGTGGTTAGGTTATAATAGCAGAATAAAAAACTCCCGGATGCGGTAGTAGATTGCACAGTCCTCGTATCTATGTAACAATATGCCCGATATATATATATATATATATATATATATATATATATATATATATATATATATATATATATATATATATATATATATATATACATTTATATATACATTTATATACATGAAATAGTTCTGAGTTACGTTGTATTCGAAATTAAATTAATGTTTAGCATCGTATACTGTGATTTCTTTCGACATATGATGCTTTATAATGCTCTGTCGGCGATACAGTGTGAACACGCTCACACCTGCGGCTATAAGGACCTACAACAGACAGATGAGAAAGGTTTATTACATTTCTTGTTCACGCAGCTATAGCAAGCGTAACCAGGATTAAATAGTCGCAAAACGAAAAAACCGCAATATCTTCATCACATATTCTGCTATAAAAGAAGAATAATATAATTTAAAAAAAAAACGCGTGAGTTAACACCCGCATGCTATAGCTTTTCTCTCTCTCTCTCTCTCTCTCTCCCTCTCTCTCTCTCTCTCTCTCTCTCTCTCTCTCTCTCTCTCTCTCTCTCTCTCTCTCTCTCTCTGCACACGCAATTTACACTTCAAAGTACAGAGATTTCATTACCGCAGTCCTGTTTCTCTCACTCTTTCTCTCTTTCACACCCTTTATTCCTCTCTCTCTATCCATCCCTCTCTCTGCCTCTCTCTCTCTCTCTCTCTCTCTCTCTCTCTCTCTCTCTATTTCCTTCCTCTCTCATACATGACCGTTTCACAGAGATAGCACAGCGTTTAATAATTCACTAATATCAGATATTTGAAAGCTAATTTCTTATCGAAAAGAGTTAATTAAAAAATATCAACCGCAAAAGCCAATATTGGTTTAATCTCTTTACCCGGTTAATCCTCTTCTACATAATACGGCAAAGAATACGCGGCTGTGTATGAGAATAAAAAACATTGAATATTCAACTATTGGAGAGGAAGATATTAAAAAAGTTCCTGGAATTGATATTATGTACCATAAAAGATTCAGATTTTGATAAACTCGCATTTTTTTTACGGTCGTGGTAAAAGTTATTTATGTAAATATATGTCTTGTATATAGATTTCGAACACGGAGGAACGTAAAAGTAATGTAATCAATTTGTTGTCATTTATTATACAAGTTTTGTCAGACGATTTAGTTTCCAAGTCAAAGCAACGTGACGACATAGGGCACGGTGATTAGCATTATTTACTGTTGAGTAAAAAACAGTGAAACTCTTGCCAAACAAGTAATAAGCCCGAGTTTTTGTTCGAAAAGAAACATATTCTAGTTCACGATAGTGGTTTTAGTGACAGATATTAAATCTGTAGCGAGATGTAGAACAAGGAAAGGGATATATGTGTCGAAGGAAACTGCGATGATGAATTACCAAGTGGAAAATGTTTGCTTAACGGCCCAACCAAAAGCTACGTTATCTGGGGGTACGAACAAACTAATGAGAGATGATGAATAGTAGCCTACTAAAACTCGACATAACTTATGCGGAACCTGCACAAATTACTTGACTTCGGTTTTTAAAGCAATGCAGTGCTGACTGAGCCACACAGGTAGCAATTGCGTGTGTGTGTGTATATATATATATATATATATATATATATATATATATATATATATATATATATATATATATATATATATATATATATATATATATATACTCAATACTCATCCAATGCTATAATATATATTCGTTCCTGTACATGTTACTAACTACTATTTAGACCTCATCCTTACGATGCCCTTACTCCAACCTTCGACAAATTGAACTGCCATGTCTACATTATTCACATCGAAGCCGGTGAAAACGATACTCAAAAAATTCAAATATCAAAGACTCCTCCAAAACCATAGCTTATAAACAAAGAAGTCAAAAGACCCACATGACTTCAAAAAAAAATGATAATCGAAAGTAACATGAAAAATGTATATACCAAATTCATATATATTCGATATCTACTCGAAATTGGAAGGCCTGAGCTGCATGAGATAGAACCATAGACCAAAGATATATGAAAAATTCTTTGGTCTATGTGAGATTAACTGAATAATAGTATAAAAATGGCTGCGAGTCAAGATGGCGATGCACTATAGCGTTGTCCCACACGAAGAAATCAATCAATTATAGTTCTGAGTGAAAGATAATATAATATGAAGGGAGTTAGTTCCTGTAATATGAAAACTTCTCTGCTCTCTATCCCACGGGATTACGACGCCGCCTCTCCAAATAACCAATCTTTGTTCACGGGAGGAAAAATGAGGGATGCGGAGGGTGGGGGAGGGGGGGAAGAATTCTACTTCACCTCTAAAGACAGTGCCGTATAGCAGGGGTGAGCAACAGGGGTTCGTATGGGCTAACAAACAGAATCCAAGCTTAACAGCTAAGCTTGAATGGAAGCATATACGACTAAATAAACAAAAAGAAAAAAATCCAGTAGAAAAATAGATAATAATGATATCACAGAATATATAATAACATATTGATGATGAAAATTGTTCGCTCAACAACCCCAACAACAGCTTGTTCATTTGGGGGATTACGAATGAACAACTGATCCATGAGTAAGGGTTGGAAAATGCGATGCCCAAATACAGTAGGCCCTAAACTCAGGATTCTATGTCCGAATTGAGTTTAGTTTTAAACGCAGAGTTGCCTGGACCAGAAGAGTCCCTACATCTACATTCCAGTTTATACAAGAGATCGAAAATGTGTCTTCATTTCTGTCCCTACCAAATATTTTGAAATAAGCTCGTTCAGATTATAAGAAGACATGAATGTTTACGCTCTCGAACAAAAAAGAAGAAAGAAAAGTGGCTGAATAACATCACAAAAGTTTGAAATTGAATATGTAACAAGACAAACAAGATAATAAAAGACAATACAATTTTGTATTGTATTAATATAGAGAGAGATGGTATGACCCAGAGGCGAAGAGAAACAAAAATAAGGGAGGAGGCTGAGTATAGATGTGAGATAGATAGATTATGCAGCGAGGGAGAAATCAAGAAATGGGCCCGAAGAGAGGTGAATACAAGAATGAAACGAGAAAGATTGAGAAAAATATTTCAATTATAGCTTATGTATGGAGAACTTAGAACATTTATACTCTCGAATATTATAAATAGACCTACATATTGAAATCGTTACGAGAAAAAACTGAAAATGTATCAATACTGCACTAAAACAAGGGCCATAAGAGAGATATACTAGACACTGTGTAACGATTATACTGAATATACGTGTTACGAAGTGTTATTTGAACGCTAGTGAACACCATGCAATGAGGACTACATATACGCCACTGTATCAACATAAAATGCATCTGAAAAGTGGTTTATTGATTGAAGATAATACTATCTATCAAATGTTCGGTGCTGTTTTTATCAAAAACAAACATTATACCTTCAACAACACTAGATAAAGGCTTATGAGAAATGAAGAAACCGCTCTACAGCTGCAGCAATATGTCATGTGCAGACTGTGGTAAGCCCTGTGCTGGAATGTGGTCACCTACGTCACCATCAGCTGAAGACCGTATCGACATCGCAATGAATTACAAGCATACACTAACAAATGTATGTTTCAACAACAATTAGTTGAAAAAATTGTCCCATATTCAGATTGCACTACGATGCCCTTCGATTTATATATCATTTGTCCGAATGGAAGTTGGAAGTTGAATGGAAGTTGAAGTTATGGAGGAAGACTTGATTTGGAGGACTAAACTTATCCTTACATCCCAAAGGTTAGTACCTGTACATGAATGATATTTTTTATGATATTCAAGTCAATTATTCGTTTTCTCTCGAAATTATTCGTGTATGAGAGTAACGACAGCATTTATCCATATCCAATAGAAATATCAACGGGCAAGAAGTGAAGTAGATAAATGTAATGTACAGCTAACTCTATACGATAATCACAATGAATTCAACCAAAAACGAACAATTCTCAGTTAGCATGAAACGAGGTTTGGTATACACCTGATTTCAGGTGATTTCAGAGATTTCAAGAGATTTCAAGAGATTTCAGGAGATTTCATACAGATTTCAAGACGATTTTAGGGATTTCAATGGGATTTCATGGCAAGTGTACACCGGATTTCAGGAGTTGTTAACCCCTCGCATGAAATCAATATTTTCACAGCAACGAACAAAATAGTGCCGTTGTTATTATGATTGTTTTCCAAAAAAACGAAAATAATGAACACAATAAAAAAGTTTGTACACAACAAAGTTATTGAAACTCTTTCTATTTTCTCGATCAACGAATTTCAAAAATGACATGATTGAAGTACGGTTATTTTTACCCAGTTCAATAATTTCTTGCATACATAGTTTCAAGAGAAGATCTATGTGCCACGTATTCCGTAGTCAACCATAACACGTCTAGTACAGTATAGATGATTGAAATGGACAGACTGTGTCATTTTGGCAAGCTAACAAACGAATCCCTCTCCTCTGCTAATTCCCAACAGAATCTGCTGATATCAGTGAGCCTCATTCGTTAGCTAATGACCGGCCGCGTGTGATGTCGAGAGACATGAATAGACATCATGTGATGATCTATCATGCCGTCTGATGGATCCACGAGGCTGCACGTTGGAGACTATTACAAACGAAAAGGGAAAATACGTGAAAATCGTAGATGTGATGACAAAATACTAGCTTAATATGTGGGAAATATGAAATTGCGAATGAAAAAGCGTAAATGGAAAAGCGCACAAAATATACGTTGAAAATCTTCACGTATTGTTTTTGAAACTTACCCGATTATAAAGAAATCTGGCAGACATGTCCCTCATTCATTATCCTAACAACATCTCACGTTTAAAATTTTCAGGATATAAATGTTCTCCACTTTTTCGTCACGTTATTTTTATGAGCATTTTTCAAATGTATGCCTGTATCCCCAATAATTTCTCAAAATTCCCCTGGCCGATTGTTATAGGCCCACCTAAATCCAGACAGAATATGTTGACAGATAAGTTCACCTGAATAAAAAGCTGTATATGGATCGTTTTGGCGATTTGATAATGTGAATCATTTAAAAAAGGTGACAAGACTTGGAAAGCATAATAAGAAATTGAGTCCAGATCCAGCTCGCTCAGTCACATGTTGTTCTATTGTTGTTGTTGCTTGCTTCATACTTGTTATTTGCCTAGTTAGGATCTCACATAGGGCATGAGCTGTTGCCATAATCATTCTGCCATCACCCACTAATTCATTCACATCCCCAAATAACTGAACCGTTTATGGAGTGGTAAAGGAAACAAATATGATAAATCAGTTTTTAGAAGTAAACGCCAAGTTATTCACAATTGTCAAGCATTACTACTAACATCGTTTTCCTAGATGATGATTCAAATTCACTTCCAACCACCCCACCAACAGCTATAGGTTATTTGGGGATACTATTATGAGTGATCAAAAGCTCGTGCTTGTATACTATGCTTAGAACCGCGACCATTTTCAAAGTCTCACAACGTTCTCATTACCGAGTGAAATTATTTCCGGTTATCTCAGAATCTCCCAGGATTACCTCTCAAACGAGGTACACATGTGTGTATGTGCAGCCTCTGTACGCACAGGTATATGTCGCGTCTGGTCTATTTATGTCCTCCCCGCACTCTCTTTCTCTCTTTGCCCGGGGTCCCCAATGACGACTGACGAATTAATAGCCGGTGCTATACGGTACATTGACAACCGTAATGGCCTACGAGTTATATATATATGTAGCCTATATGAATATACACATATATATATATATATATATATATATATATATATATATATATATATATATATATATATATATATATATATATATACATTCAAATATATGCGATCCTTTGTGACAGGTTGCATGCCCATATGTTAATGAGACCCCTGGTCATGGTAATGTAGACCCCTCGTTAATAGGGCGCATTACTACACATTAAAATGAGTTGTCATTTTGTTTTCAGGTGAAATATGTGACCACCGAGAGAGTACGGCATTATGGATTTATGCAGGTTTGCTTTTTGGGCATTTGCATTTTGTTTTCCGTAGCATGACATTGCACAACATTGCATAAATTAGAGAATAGGTTTTTATTTTACTGTTATGTTAATTTTATTGATAGAGATATAGGCCTACATCATGTCTGTCAGAATAAACCTACATAAAGTTATGGTTGGATGGATGACAATATTTCAGGTACATTGTTGTCGACTTATCACAACAATGTGTGACATTCGAAATGTAAGAATTACGTATATATAGATAGTGCTAGACGATTCTATTTAAAAAAATGTATCTGATTGTAAACATTGTTGATGATAGTTTGAATGGCAGTAGCTACTTAGTAGTACTATAAAGAACATATATATATAACTAACAGGCAGCATTAGGTTGGTCATTGTCGAATACCTTTTTATATAACCTACGGTCTATATATTATCTACTACATTGCATTGTCGCCAATTTTACTCTTCCTTAATAACGAATGGTTTAGAAACAAAACGTAATAAACAATTAGTAACAATGAAACTATATTATGCAAGGAATTACAAAGAAAGATAAAAAGTCAGTGAATCTTGGATGAAAGATGAAATGAGACCCACGCCCAACTTCACGAGTTTGTAAGTAAGTGCCTAAGGTGACTGAACTAATCAACGAAGTTGAATTAAATACGTACTTATAAAAAAAAATACATTCATACCAAAATTAGAATCTTGGGATGACATATGTACATTCAATCTCAAAAGCGTCCGCCAAAAAGTGATATTTCACTAAATTCTGGTGAATAACGTAGCCCTTTATAGGCCTATAAATAAAACCGAGAAGTATCAGCGTTGATACGGAAAATACAACGACTATACGCTGCTACAGGCGGCTATTTAAATTACTTTCATCATATCCACCCTTGTTTTTTTGATCTTTGAGAGTATAAACGTAAGATTGTACCCTCAAGAGAAATACAAGCATGAAAGAGAAAGAAATAGAGATATGGATAGCAAACCTCAAGAGGGAGTCAGAGCTTCAGGGAAATCTTTCTTCACCGTGCAAAGAGCCAGTCTGTGATCGAGATATATATATACTTGTATTCACGAAAGAAAGTTCCGATTGAAAGTCACCACAATGCAAAGATGGATAAAGCTACCGCTAGTGCATGCGAGAATATTGTATGCAATAATGAAGTAGAGATAAGAACTGGAGACAAAAATAATACTCATCTAAGGTGGTGCATGAGAATAGAGAAATTCATCTCAACTATTTTTTCCTATGTTCACGAACCAGTGGCATAGAATGAAAAGTGAACTCCAAGATATATCTATGCTCTTTGATTAATACTAGGAAAACGCCATATATGCGTTGTTGGACGAGCGGATAGTAATAGTATGGGTAAAAACTGCTTCGAGTGGTACCAATTTAGCACATTTTATGTTTTTTCTTCAAAATGGCTGACCCGATCGAGCTGAAAATTTCCAGAAATGTGTATCAAAATGTAATTCAACTCCACGCAAAATTTCATTTTTTTGTAAAACAATATTCCCTTTTTTTCCGCTGTGTTATAATTCTAATGGGTATTTTTGAAATTTCTAAAATTCATAAAAAAAAAAGTTACCACCCGATAATGCCACAAAATTATACGAATCTAAGTTAGATGAGGAACCATATTGAAAAAAAGTTTGAAGTTGATAGCTGTAGCCGTTTTACCTAATACCGTCAAATTCTGTAGTACAATACGGAAATCTCTGTGTGAAGTTTTATGAAATCTCAGTTGAAGTTATGTTGAGTCCAGTTGAGTCTCAGTTGAGTCCTGCGAACCATGGTGGGTGCAAGGTACGGCAGCTCATGCAGACCGCTCTACACCCGACTAAAACTATTTACAATACCAGCCATCTACATATACCATGCTATCATTTTCGCTAATCCTCCCTCACTTTCCTATCCACTATCTACACTACACTTCGCTATCCTTTTCGCTTTTCTCAACCTACGCTAATCTACATGTAAATAACACCATCCACGCAAATAACACAAGAAGAAACGCCGATCTACACACTCAACCCCGCAACCTTTCTCTCACTTTCTTGAACCCATCATATCAAGGAGCTGCTCTATACAATCATCTTCCGCAACTCATTAAACAAAAAAGAGGCACACCACAATTCAAGCAAGATCTGAGAAGTTATGTATTGAAGATGACACCATATTCTGTACTCGGATATTTTAACTCGGTACCATACCAATTTGTATTCTTCACTGTAACCTCAATTCCGAGTTTACTCCCTTGTCCCATGTTATTGTCAATTTTGAAACCTGACATGTTCTATAACATTTACATACTATGTATCGATGTTTCACAGAATAAATTATTCAAAATGATATATGTGTGAACAATGCGATTGTAAGAAATCAACGCAAATTTCAACATGAAAGGTTTACTACTATGTGCGCGCGCCCGCCCTATAACACATAATTAAAACCAAAAAGGTATTGTGTATAATGAGGGTTACAAATACATCGTTATGATATATTTCAATGGTTTTACTATTGGAAACACCAGAATTCCCAATTAACTATCATTTATTGTGTAATAGGCATGAGTACATTATATTATTACATTATATTTTATTGTATTATTCCATATAATGTAGCTATGATAATGAAATTGAATCTCTGGTGTTTTGTAATTAATATCTATGCTATACGGTGCTATAGGCATATATATAATTTTAATCAGTGATAGGCCTACTGTAGAAGCTTGGAGCATAATAATATAATTCACAAAATGTATTCAGATAAATATCCGTTTGATATTCCAATTCCTCAATTAACAAGCAAAACACAAATTGCCTGTACTATATTGATGTAGACTCTGGTATCGACGAATAAACGGTTTTAAAATTATTATAACTGAGAGGAAATAATAGGTTGTTATTTATGATACCTTCTTACACAAAACCACTAGGCGTAACCCAGCCAATGTGGGATGTTTATTGAAACTAGCGACGTACAGATAGTGGTGTATTGCAGCTCAAAACGTATAAAATACACAAGAAAATAAATGCGATAATAACATGATATACAGCAAAGTGAGAAAATAAGCAAAACGAAGCGGGAAACCGAGACTAAAATAAGCAGCAAAACGTTATAATAAGAACCAAAAAAGAACTGAGGATCTTGTTTAATATATAAACAGGAGAAATAAGTACAGGAGGATGTAAAACAAATAAGAAAACACTTGATGTCAAGGAAAATGATTAAGGAAGTATTATGTATGAGAAATGAGAAAATGAGAATAAAGACGGCTATAATTAGTGGTATTAATTTGAGATAGGGAAAGGAAAATAGCAGCTACACCTGGAAATCAGAAAATACCTGAATAAAAACCTCAGATAAAAGAAAGAGCATAACCAAACAGTGTAGAATAATTTACACTTAAGTGATAGTCTAAGGTCATAACTAAAACTAAAGTGGGGTAGTAAATGAGAAATAGTAGTGAAAAGCACTCAAGTCGAGTAATGCTAGAATAATGGAATTTCCGAACATTTACGATATGACCCCCATACTCCATTGGAAAATCTAGATACGCACATGCGGTTATTGAATGAAAAATCACAAATTAGAAATTGATGTACCGTATGCTCTCGTATACCGATTCATTATTATGATAATCAGACATTCATAATTGTAACTATTAATTGGTAATTTATAATTAGAAGTAGGAGTACACTTACGGTCACATAAAATGGTTGATCGAACCACATTAAAATGCATCTCAAAAATAATTCATCGATATAATACGCACTAAAACACGTATAGTCTACAATGTCCATACGCATTTCAAATACATCGGTATGCGTGAAAATAAGTGCTAAAATATGCGTAGATTTTATTCAAAACTGAAACTGAATTCCGAGAAAAAACATTTTATGTGACCGCAAGCCTATACGTCGCGTGGATACGCGACGTTGCATTACCCTCTCTTCAAACACAATTGCAACAAGTGCATGCACACACTGCACATAACTGCAGGTATATTCCCCCATCAACGTCATCAAAAACCAGTACAACCCTCGGTAATAGTACTCACACATACAATGCAACGTACAACCAACTGCAGTTGAACATGATTAATATTTGACGAGATGCATAGTTACAAACATAACCAAAGCAAAACAACAACATTGATACCAACTGCCGCCATCATAACCTGTCACACCTCGTATGCAGGTCATATCGAGGTCATGTACAGAGAGGTCACATCTCAAAGACTATGAACTGAAGTATAGTCGCTTGGCTACAAGAAAAGGGGTTGATTGGTGGAAATTAATAGTCGATACGCTCCTGTCGACGTGGTGAGAGACTATGTTCACGGCCTCGCTGACTCAACCGAGGCAGCAAAATAAGCTAATTCAATTAGAAGTTGCTATTCGAAACGGAAGTAGGTTGATTCAGATTGGTTTTAGCAAAGGTTTTAGTTTAGGATATTTGTTGGTTTTAGTTTTTTTCAAAGGTTAGTTTGGAAGGTTCAATAAATCAGTTGAATTGGGTTATTTAGTTTAGTTCAGGCTGCGTGTAACAACAATTAAAGTTCGTATGTGGTGACATAGACCGATGGTCAGATGAATAGTGTCTACTAATTCAATTAGCAACCATTGTTCGCTTCACTACCAGGTTGATGAGATAAGCAACTTCGAATTATGCAAGTAAATGTTGAATTCCTCAGTTTCTCGTTTTAGCGGCGAGACTATAACTTATAGTTTTTGCCATAAGTTCTTCTCGGTTGAGAATAAATGGAGGTGCTCTAGTGATAAGACAACAATGGTCTGTTACTGACGTCATATCGAGACGTTATGAATGATCTGTCCATTAGGAAATATGAGAAACGACGTCACTGCAGTAGATGGGAATTGGGAAAGCAAAAAGTAAAGTCTCACCATCTTAGAAACATCAACTATATACAGCTATATAGGCCCACTCTTTACTTCGGTCATTTGAAGTTATTTACTAACGTACACATAACAAAATCATTTGTCGTGTAGTTTTATATCGAGTCAGATAAGCTACAACAAAAAGGGTAATAATGTAGACAATACACAAAATATGTATATATCTTTTTTCAACGACTCACCGTCATGACTGGATCTACAAAAAAGACCGATTACCGGCGGTGTATGATGAGTGAGATAATAGAAAGTTGTGTGATGAAGAGTTGTTACCACATTTGTGGAAGGTTCTTGATCTTCTAAACTTCTGAGAAAAATGGTTCGAAACATTTGTGAACCTCTGTAAGAAAAAATTACGGAGAATGTTGAAATAATATATTTTCAGAAAGAATTCACATTTCCTAGTTGAGAATAAGATTGTACACATCATTCCAAAGTATTACATGATTCGGAAGAGCCGTTTATGAGGAAAGTTCTTGGTTTTCAGAGATGATTCTTGATCATGTGTTCTTGAAACGGTGGTGGATACAGTGCTCACTCTAACCGTAATCACGGAAAAACACTGTTAGGAAGAGCTTCATGATGAGAATAGAACCCTTTCCTGGAGGGAGTGTGCTTATAAAACGGTGATAATGAAAATAGAGAAAATTCACCTCCACTATTTTTTTTCAAGTTCAAAAATCAGTGTAATTCAATCAAAAGTTCACATCTCCGAGATAATTTTATGCTCTTGAATTGATATGACATTCTATATCATTGAATTGAATCAGTTTAAAGATAATACGTCACTTGAATAGAAAGAATATGGTGAAATTCATTGACACGTATTATCTCAAAACTGACTGACTTGTATTCATTAGAGATGAAAGTTCCGATCGACCGCTACCTTATCCTAAACCACTAGTCGCGCCTTCAACTCTAGTGAACACAAGTATACCATACAGAACAGTTCGCCACGTGAGTTGAATTTACGACAAGACATCAAAATCTTTTTACTGTATTTCAGTTTGCGTAGCACAAATGAATTTCATAGTACGAGGGGTTTAGATTTTGCATCTCGTAACAGAGATACATGGCAAACTTCATCGTACACTGTTTATATCGTAGAGAAAAGATACGTGCACCGATGTAGCTATAAAAGTATAGCCGTATCATAGACGAGTTTACAACCATTGAAAATGATATGCAAGTCGCGAGTATAAAAATAGTAAAGTGTATGAGAGGATATATTTTTGAGATTGATGAAAAGTTCGTTTTACACGTCTTTGAAAGTTATACCAAACCAAACTTGACTCACCAAATATTGTCCAATATTATTTTATACGCGTCGTGTTGCGTGGACGAATTTCAGACCCATAATGAATTTTTTTGTCAAAAAAAAATAGCATGCGGGTCCGATTGGGTGTAAGAGCAACAGAAAACTGACTTCATAGAAATATTTTCATAAATCTCAATTTCATGTTTTTTTTCTGAGGACCGGTAGTACGAACTCTTGGTCAAGTATTGATTAACTAACTATTGGTAATCACAGGTAATTAAATACCACAAAGGGTGATATAATAATTTAATCCGTTATGAATAAGTTATGATAAGATTGCACAACACGGCGGAGGGCCTGAAACAGATTGAACCAGCGATTTTCAAAAAACTCCTCAAAAATATCGTAATTGATCATTGGTTTTACAGGTTACATCTCAGAACTACACATTTTCGTACACAAATGCTCTTCACTTGGAATATCAAACATCTTTTTCTCGTTTCGTGTGCGTGTACAGAACGGTATTGCCTTGTGACCTGTGACCTGTTCACAGATATAGACATAAACACAATGTCACAAAATATTTAATTAAATACCCTAGTTGGATCGAATGGGAGTCTTCGCTTTCGCTCATCCATTTAATTAGACGAGCTTTAGCGAGGATTCAATTTGACATACTGAAAAAAATTGGTGTTCGTTTTTTTTTTCATGTTTTTTTGTCGGTTCTCCACAGGTCAAACGGCTACATCTATCAACCTCAAACTTTTTTTCAATATGGTTCCTCATCTAACTTAGATCTGTATAGTTTTGTGGCATTATCGGAAAGTAACTTTTTTTTTTATGAATTCAAGAAATTTCAAAAATTCCCATTAGAACAACATGACGAAAAAAAAAAGAAAATACTTTCATCTTCCAAAAAAATGAAATTTCGCGTGAAGTTGAATTACATTTTGGTACACATTTCTAAAAAAAATAAGCTTGATCGTGTCAGCCATTTTGAAGAAAAAACATAAAATGTGCTCCATACTATTACTATTCGTTCGTCTAACAACGCACATATGGCGTTTTCCTAGTAATAACACTATGGCGGCGCATTTTCGTTATGGGACTATATATATATATATATATATATATATATATATATATATATATATATATATATATATATATATATATATATAAATAACCCAACGAATGCAAATATTGTCCACCTCTAAATATAGTACTATATATACATATATCCCAGTTCTATCTTCAAAGACCTCCCCAGGCTTTAATCTCGAGCATCACCCCCTCCTCCTAACCACCTCTTTTCATATAATATCTGTAATTATCTCGCTAGGCTGCGTAATTAAACTCTCATTAGGTTAGCGAACATGCTCCATTACCATTACTACCCCGTTGCATGGCGGGCTAGTATAACTACACTGTACGGCGGGCAAGTAGAACTATACCCTACTTTAAGTCACATTATCAGTCCGACTTATATTTATTTGTGGCTGAATGGGATTATTTCGCGTTATCTTGGAGTCTTGAACCTATAACTAACACACTCTTTACATCACGATCAATTTTCGTTGCACGAAATTTCAACAATTGCAAGGAATAATTTCAGTGGTGTAAAGGCGCTTGCAATTTCTGTTGCGAAATTCTCATTTTAGTAGCGATACCTGTGGGCAACATGTCGGTTAGGTAAAAGATTGCAGTGAAGTTGAACGTATTTTAATTTCGTGAAATTCTGGCATGCAATTTAAAAAGATTTCCGTTCTCATGTGTAGGCAACATGGGAAACGTGGGTATTCAACTTTTCTGCAATTCATTCCAGAAATTAATTTTCAGGAATTCATTGATCGTGTGAAATTGCCCAACTGAAATTCGAAACTTACTTAATTCCTTCGAAACATAGTGCTGGCTGTTTCTGAAAATATTAATCGCCCTCCTCAGATTCATATACTCCCAACTAACCTAACTGCTAGTGGGGTCGCCCTCTAATAAATCTTCCATATGTGCGTGATGATGCGAAGAGATAATGGTTCGCCATTACAGTATACCGAGTCAATAAGTCTACCAAATCAGTCGAGTTCTTACTTCTTATATATATTTGGTTGTTTTCGAGAACTTCGAGATCCAAGCTTATTGAATATTTTAGATGTTTTCTTCGACAGATCGAGGTAAACACATAAGCCTTTGTATGTCACTGTCTATATGAAATATGAGCTCGAAGGTAGATATATGAGGGGAAAATCTTTCAACTCTCAACAATCCAGTTCAACTGAAGAGACTGAAACTTGACTTGTGAGTAAAGGAGCAAAATATTTCTTCAAAATTGCTATCAGTTCGGGAAATTTAAAGGCAAAATTCCAATCTGCGGCCAGATCAAAAAGCTACATCCCTTTATACACTGAGGAAAAATATTCCACAAGAAATTATACCAACTCATATTTTGTGTATTTCGAAAATAGAAAAATACAGAGGAAAAAATAAAACCAACAAAAATTAAATAATCAAATCAGATCAGAAAAAACAAGAGTACGCCCCAATTTTGGGCTTTGATGTATGTACCTACACTTGATCAATTATATTGAGGCTACCACACTGTATCACTATTCCCCACCACAAACAAAAATATTAATGTATAATCAAAAAATGAATAATCAACACTATTCCGTATTACAAACAAAAATATGGTTGAAAAAAATGTAAATTGTATTCACTGAACACGATGAGATAACTTCGAAGAAAAGGTTTCGTTGACTCTTTCACCTTACACATTAAGGGTGTGCATGCAAGATGCTTATGGCAACAGAGAAATTTACCTTCACTAATTTTTTCCCATGTTCATAAACCAGTATAATTGGATGAAAAGTTCACATCTTCAAGATAATAGTATGCTCTTTATAATTCATATGACATGCTACTTCAGTGAATTCAATCAGTTTACGTCAATGAAAAATGAAATTCATTCAAGTGTTTTCTCAAAACTGATAGAATTCACAAAAATAAGATGTCACAATGATTATATAGCATAACATTATTTCGGAGATGTGAACTTTTCATTCAATTACACTGTTTTCTGAAAATGGAAAAAAATAGTACAGATACATTTCTCGATTTGTGTTATCACCGTGCACGCACGGAAATGCTACATATTCATCCTAACTACTTTTAATACTGATGTAATCGTTTGTTTAATACGAAAGAGATGATTTAATGAACAACATCACATGCAACCTGCTCTGTACTCGTGATGGGGATGATATATGCCAGCACCTATACGTGCAAGTTACATGTTATAACAAAACAACTAATTCCGTTTCGCCAAGGTAAATCTAGTTTTGTTAGTATATATGCATATATTTACGTGTCTGGCAAAGTTTTGTGATCTATCAACAAACTTGATATCTGGGACAACAAAACCCTTACGTCTAGTCTGGTAAATCCCCAGTGCCATTGTTCAAACATCAACGAGATTAATTATTACAATAACAATAATTACACATTGCAGAACAATGAGTTGAGCTGTAGATGTATTGCTGACAAAAAACCACGCGAAGAATTCAATGAGAGAACACGAAGATTCCATTACATATGCAGAGTAAATGGCGATGGTGTAATTTTTGTTGTTTTGTTGTTTTTGTACTCTGGAGATCTGACGATAGAACGACCAATCAACTACATGATATTACTAAGGCTATAAACGTACGCTTTGCCCCTATGTGTGTAGCTGAACATTTTCTTGGCAAAATTGGATGGACCATTCATGAGATAAAAGCAAGTTGGAGCCTGCAAAAATCTCTGAATGAGAAGAACCCAGCGCGTAAAGAACATATTATGGAAAATTGGGGATTTTCAATCTTTTCAATAAAAAGCTGTGGATATTTCTAGCACAAAACAAATGCATATATATATATATATATATATATATATATATATATATATATATATTCTTTCGTGTCTCAACCCGATAGGGCCTATATATATATATATATATATATATATATATATATATATTGAGACATGGGGAAAGAATAAATCCGAGTAACATTTATTGGATTAAATTGATCAACTTATTCTAGCTCATCTACTCGACCCACTCTAGAAGTTATTTTTCGACGGTCCAGACTGTCTTGTGACAATAATTTCTCCAGAATCACCGTAGCTCATTATCAGAAGAGCTATTTCATCAAGACGTTCCAATCAAGCTAAGTACACACCGACGACTTGGGTAGTTTTAACAAATCACTAAACTTGCTAGCCTACACCCGACACAAGCCAACTTTTAAAATATGTAAATCCATAAACTTTCAAGCTATTATCCTGGCTACCTGACACAAACACATAAATCCGATCCAATAGCAAATCTACGCAAAAAAAAATCAAGTAACAATTCTTGATTGTGATTGCCAAATGTTTCACATACAAAAATATATATATATTCATACATATGCCAATTGATCTAAATCAACTAGGAAAACGCACCATATGCGCTGTATGAGTTTAGCGTGAGTATTGGGAGCCGAGCATTACCTTTGAATTATAACGCCGAGTTCAGTTGATACTGCAGGTTGGCTATTGGTTGTTTATGATATGACCATGGTTACCGAGTTTATTGTTAACCAAACTTTATGATCCACTCCCATCTAGGCCCACGTAGCGCTTTCCAGTATAATGCAACCAATCAAACTCGATATAGAAACAAGATCCTTTTCAACTGACGAGGGAATCATTGTCGTCTATACCTGTTGGAATTTTTGATAATACACAAAAATAATATATACAATAATATACAAAAACCATGTTACGATTATTAACACGTGTGTAGTCGAGTGAACTGAATCGGGGTTTGATTCCCTCCACGGTCGACCATCCTGACAAAGGTTTTTTCGCGTGGTTTTCTCTGTCGTTGAGGTGGATGGGATGGTTACTCAACAACAGGCCACGACCGACTCCTTTCCGCTATCAAGGTATGCATGGTAAGTCACTATTTCTTATGAACACTCCAGCAACATACGTTTTTTCTGTGATGAATACCCAACATATCTCAAGTAAAATATTACAATTGAAAAAAATGTACAATTAAACAAAAATGTGGTATTTCACAATTTAAAAAATACGGTATTTTATCGTTCTAAAATTACGAACTCTCACCTGATATATAGACCTACATTCTTTTCCACTTTTCCATCCTTCCTATTACTGAAAGATGAAGGTAACGATCGACCGTCCCACTATCCCTCACAACAAACGCACGGGAGGTTCGCTCCATCATCTTTCTCGAATACACAACCCCATACGTGAGGCATAACATATTACAAAAGTTATAATGTAAAAGCATACAATTCTTTCACAACCACGTTTCCTCATCTTCTATCCCCGAGTGTGTATATTCCCCTTTAATAATTCTATTGTGGCCCAAGAAGGTGGTTGACTACCCTGGCAGGGGTGAACTCTCTTCCCCCTCTTCCCCTCCCCCCTCCCTTTTAAGCTGTGCACAACCGGCCCCCTTGACAGCGAGGCAGGCAGGCAAGTAGCTAAAGGTGTCTCCCGTAACGAGCTGAGAGTCCCAAGGAACCTGGGAAACGTTATGGTGCAGGTTTCTGGAAGAGGAACGTCAGAGAGGAGGGATTTATGAGGCTGGAGTGCACGCTGTCGTCGAGCAGTAGTGTACGTCAGATAACGACCCTATATACCAACATTTCCACTATTTGGGTTGTGATAGACATTCTCGGTAGACTATAGACACTTAAGGGAGTCGATTTAACGGAATATCAATTTTTTGGTGATGGCCTTCGAACGGTATACATAAGATATTGAAATTTTAAGATACATAGAAACACAGATATTTTCAAATTTCAATACCTACAAAATGGTGAAAAAATAACTATTGCTTATTGTGACGTCTACAAAAATCCATGCCTTACGCGGGATACGAACCCACACCGAACGATGACTTCAGTGTCTGAAGTGGTGCCTCAGTTGACTGAGCTAACGAGGGCGGCTAATAACTAGATTGCTATTTATCTCATATTGCATAACTGTCAGGCATGTAGGGCCTACAGTTGAAAAATGTGTTTTTAAGCCGTACAGGCCTGACAATCACGCGATTTTAGATAATTAGTACTTAGAGCATCTTGAAGGTACCTATTGAAAATATCTGGATTTCCTTGTTTTCAGAACTTCGATATCTTAAAACGTTCAAAAGTTATCAACCAAAAACTGATATTCCGCTAAATCGACTCCCACATACACGTGAATGTATCATTCATAGTGATGTTTGATTATGACTTTAATTCAAAGGTACAGATAACTATATAATATAACAATGACTCTATTACCAGTATACAAAGTTGAAGACAGATAATAATGTGGTTTACATCATCAGTTTTGTAAAACACAACTGACGGTGCATTGTTGAGAAAACTATAGCACATTGTTGTAAAAACAAAACACACAGATGATTGAATTGCAGCGCCTTCTTGAATTGCATTTGACTATCATATTCATATTACCAACACATAGACATGATGAATTGCAATTTAATTTCAGAGGAATATGGCTTCAGTTTCGAGTCAATGTGTATTGGAACTGCATGTAGCCAGAATACCATGAATCACTTTGAGGAATTAAAAAATAATTATATTTCGCTATCGTTCAATATTTTATACATAACTGTCATTGTATCAATGATATTTCATCACTGTATTTGCATACCGTATGACATTATATTTCACAAAGAAGTGTGGTCACAGACAGCGTAGACCTGGTGTCAAAGTTCATTGCATTTAATTTAAAATAATAATACAATGGGGTGGTAAGATCGCCCTTGTGGTGCCCCGTCCAAACGATCCTACTTTCATCCTTAGCCTTAATTGGGGAACAATGATTTTGTATCAAGTTTCGATGTTATTAGAAAAAAAATCAATCACAGTATGCCTACTCATTTTCTAATTTGTTGACCCACGTACTTCGGCCGAATAATAATTATTGATTCATGCGAAGTAAACATTGACTCCTGACATATATTGTAGTGCGAACCGAAAGTGATCGTATTTTTCCTCCTTGGCCAAGTGAATCAACCGTGTTGTATTGCGTACGATCAGCGGGATAAGGCAAACAGAAAACGGACATTTGCTTTCGGTTCAGGTCCCTTTTCACGAATGATTATTTTCTCCATGATTACGAAAATTTAGATTTGAAATACGTCATATAATCAGTGGTAATACAGAATGTTCTGAGACGTAAAGATAATTGAATATAGAGTGTACAGAATAAAGATGTAGTCTAAGGATTAGACTATTTGTCAATAGCTACACAGAGATACCCAATTTATTTTACAACGTGAGTGAAAATGTGAAGCCTTTTATTATCGATTTTTGTAGGTATTTTTTTTCAGGTAAGGGTACACAACATTTTAGATGAGTATTTAAATGAATACCTATATGGTTTGTATGCTTGAATTCAATATGCATTTGTATATAGATAACCGAAGCTAAATTTCAAAAGATGATATTTCATAACCAGAATATGATATTTTAATAAATCTTCTCCAGGTCAGTTCTAATTGGGAATGCCATATCACAACTCTCAACATGACATGTTCCAGGTATCCCGACAGGAGAGCGAATCAGTCGAACCTACGTTTCTAGGAATTAATATCCAGCTACCGTATATATGGAAAGCTCCTGTACAATACTCTTGTGGACGCAAATATCTATCACGTCGTTTAGGCCTATCTAGTCTGTGATCAGTCTACGGCAGTTGACTCAAATTAGGCTTATTATAATTCAGGTCTGGTTAAACTGGACAACCCCCCTGGATTCATCCAAAGTCCAAGTTGTACCTGCATATGTAGTCTAGACGTCACATTATACGGACGGCATAAACTTGTATTAGGCCCCTATAGCAACGGTATTTTCAGAAAAAAACTTTTATGAACCAATTTATCAGAATTACATAATTGAAGAGTAATTATTTTTGTACAACATCCTCCTAGTTACGCCTACCTTAATGACCATCCGATATTATTTATTTGACTGCAAATAACGATTAAATAAAACCTTCATTCTTGCATGCAAGCTTCTTATAAAATTGGGCCTAATACTAAGAACTGATGGGCTATAATTAATAATATGGTCTCAATTATAGGGAAACATACTTCAATATAAATAAAAACTTCACTTGAAAGTGATGAGACTTCAAGTCAATTTCACACGAGAGGAAAAACTGATGTTCCAATAACCAAATAATATGTTGTACGGACGGTATGTAATTGTAATGTACATTGTAATATAATAATTTGTACAAAAAATGTAAAATTCACTGCAACTCTGAACGAATGTTCAATTTATTGGAACTAAAAAACTAGTTTCTGAGTTTCTAATCGTGGATATCGCCGAAAAAACATCGACTATCAAAATACAACATCAATGAAAATCAACGTAACAGTTTTTATTACAGTGTATTTATGTAGGGCGTAGTACTCTATTGAATACAAAACTAAAACTACAGCAACACTTCCTGATTTACAGCGAATTACAATGCATCAAAAGTCAAAAGAGGTGTAAAAACTGGTACATTATCAAATCTTGAAAGTAAATAATAACCAAATTCAGAATGAGCATCGTGAAACTCAGACTAACATTACATTGTTTAACTGATACAAATTGCCATTCAGTTTAAAGCATCAACGTTATTCTTAGCCTGGCACGACAGTATTTATTGGCTATCTTGAAGTGTTGCTCGTATGCATGGCGCGCGAGGGTTTTCGAACGGTAAACAGTGTACTAATCTAATGTTTTGACAACATATACAAGAAAAGAAAACGAAATCTAATAATTGATGATAATATTAATAATAACATTACGTCACATATATAAAACCACAACACGAATGGTTTACAAAACACGCTAGGTCCTATAAAAACTATCATAAAAATACTTTTTATATTCAAGAGAAAAAAATGTTCATTGTTGCAGTACGTCAGATTCTGAATATGAATTAGTTCAACAATGGAGGATAATAATATATTGACATTGTTGTTGGATAATCGCTTTGAAGTGTGTATTTTTATCATATGGTATATTTGTTACAGAAAACTTATTTAAATAAGTCCGCAGGGGTATTTCATAGAATAGTCCTCAAGCAGTTTTGACATGATGGTCAAGTTTTGAACTTTAAACAAATTACACTTCAAATATTCAAACTTTGAACATTACAACTGTCCAATATTATAAAAACACCGTCAATGTCACTGTTGTATATTCGTCAATCATGAACCCTGTCAAGTGTACATATTCATTGAACCCCAGTCAGCTGTGAACTACAACATATGGTTATAATACATGACAGTTGGTACTTCGTTTTCTCTATCTTTTTCAAGTGCGCGGTTGTAAAGCTTGCAATGTATACTTCATACAAGTAGGGCCCATGTGCACAGTGGCAACAACGACATAAGCATAGGCGACCAGTAACGAAGCTACGGCCAGACATTAAGACAGATCTAGTGTCTAATGAAATAAACTAAGACATTCACCTTGATCTAGAAGACGCAAAGCATTCGGCCACTGAGATGAATCCAAACTCTGTTTTTCTTGCAATAATTCTCGTACATATTCGCCGGCTTTTTCAGACGTTTTGCCATCATCAATATCAGCTTCACTATCACTCATCATTTTAGACGACTCACTTTTAATGGCAACAGAATCACTTAAACTATTCGAATGATTATAACTTGTTATATTATGATTTCCGTTTGAAGGTAATAGAGAACTCGCCATTCGCATGAACAAACTGTGAAATCTACGTCCGTACGCGTTCGTCGCTATAAGCACAGTGAGATGTGAGGATGGCAACGCTGCTTGAACTAGTGCCAACAAATTGCACCAGATGGAACTGCTTGCCGAGATGGTATAAATCCCGCGCATGCTCAAAAATTATTTTAAAAAATCCATTAAAAAATATATGATAATGCAAGTGCGGAGATAAATAACGGTGGAACGTAGATAGCACCAGTGATAGGGTTGAATATACGGTGAAAAAATGTTCATTCATTCATTCAATCGTTCATTCATTCTAATTAAGTTGGATGTATCACTAACTTATTACTGATTGTAAATGTACTAGCTGGTATGTCAACAAAATCATATACTCCTAGAACATTTACTACATTATCCATCAGATTAATTCGAATAATGCAATTTAATCATATTACAAAATATTGTTGGTTTAAACATCTTCTTTTGGTATCTTTTACTCGAACAGAAGATGGTATTTTTTTCTCATAATTAATATAAACCAAATACAAAAAAAGCTATTTTGTCTTTGGTATAAACATCAAGTTATACCACACAAGAAAAAAACATTTTTGTCTGTGGTTGTACAAGAAAAGCTAAAAAAAAAATTGTACTTCACCAAAACCAAAATTGCAAATTCAAGGAGTATTTAAAAATATTTTTCGAGTATAATAGAAAATTTTCACATATTAGCATTAGTCTAGATCGAGAATAATGCTAGGCTAGAATAATGACTAATGCTAGAATAATATTTGGAAGTATAGTCTATGCAAGTCATTCATACAAATTCTAAATGCTTTACACTCAAGCCACAATACGTTGGCTGATTGTGGGAGATTTTTAGCTCCCGAATGAATGTTGTTTTTCCTGTGACGATTTGAAATTGCTGAGAATATTTTTGGTGACCTATTTTCTAGAAAACCAATCAGTTTTTGAAACAAAATCTTGAATGAATTCACATTTCCACAAGTTGTTCAACCATCAGTCGTATCAACTATACCTAGCTCAGTCAACTATCGCACTGCGTTAGAAACTGGTCGTGGGTTCAAGTCCTGCATAAGACATAAGTTTCTGTAAACGTCCTTTCATCTTCATTGTTCATGTTTCATCATCACCCGCTCATTGAAACCAGCATTGAAACAAAAATCAACCATCCAAACCTGGTATGAAACAAATGAATAAGAGCATATTCAGAAATATAATTTAGAAATATAACTGTGCCATCGAGTGCATTGGTTCACAAAATTGAATCAGTCAAATTTCACCTTTATATCTGTGAAAAAATTTCATTTTGAATTCTAATGATTTTTCAGGAAGAGTTTTACGATTATTAATCTCTCGTGAGAATTACATTTTCGGAGCTGTAGCGATTTTCCATGATAATCAAAGTTCCTACAACTAATCAATTTCATCATAATCATATAGTTTCATCTTCATCTATATCGTTGAACACAACTACACTTTATACAAATCCAAGTTTATACTTCAAAATAGAATTTTGAGCACCCTCTTAAATTCTCAACTCTGTCTGAAATAAAAACATTGTAAAGTAAATCACGTTGCTATATAGAATGCTAGTACACAGTCATGTACTAGATCTCTTGGAATAATAATTGTGAAGCAATGCATCTATCTCAACGGTTTTATTTATTACTCTATTTACGGTATCTACGTAGGTAATGCCTGTCTGTAATAATGTTTTATTCAAACATTAAATAGTTTCTGTTGCTAAACCAAGATAATAGATTAGACGGATAGTGTAACAGATGAGGAGAAAGAAGAATTTGTTGTACTAGTTTTGATTATTATAATGATATAAAGTCCAACTTACCAAACAAATATGTCGGTAAAAGTGGATAAAAGTAGATAAAACTAGTTTGAGATGGGTTTTATGACTGGATAGTTATTGGAAAACGTCATGGTATTTTTGTGGGCAAATCAGAAAACTGAACCAATAAATTTATCATTGTGTAGTCAATTTCAAATTCATTTGTGTCATTTTGAATCTTATACAATACTACATGAACATAAGAACAAATAATAGATTTCCTTTGTTGGCTTACAAATAATTTTTTAAATAGACAAGAAATAGATTCAATTATTATAGTATGAAGAAATATTTGTTATGGAATAGGAGATAAATGAATATGATTTTTTGTATTACCACGCAGAAAAAAACATAAGCAGACCGACCAAAATAAAATAACATTTGTTAATGATGATTATCATTGATTGCTTGACAACCCCACCAATACCATATTATACGCGGGTATATGATTGAACAGAAGGGGTTCGAGGAAAATAAGTATACAAAAAACCCATGTCTCATGCGGGACTCAATCCCACGCTCAACAGTGTCTTGTGTTTCTAAAGTGGTGCATTGGGTCATTGAGCTACAGAGGGTGATGAAACATTTGTTTAATTTCAACTGCAGAAGGGATTTTCTCCTAATGTCAGGTCCTGAAAAATAAAACGTTTTTTTTGTTTTTTGTTTTTTGTTTCTTTTTTCTCAGTGTTTTCGTTTAATGAGAAAATCAATCGAGGTATATCGAATGGTATCAGAATTATTCCGAATTATGGAATTTACACAAATTGATACAATACGTGGTTGTTAATCAGGCTATCAATTAGAGCAGAGAAATAAGTCTTAATCGGGGATTCTTTCAGAATATTATGAAAGAATATGTTTTCTATACTTAGAATTATTAGACTATATTCATATATATGAATTAGATTGTAGAGTTAAAGAATCTATTAAATAATGATAATTAACATTTCACTCTTGATTATTATATCAAGGTCGCCACACGGAGATGAAACCCTCTTAGTCTCTTACTTTTGCCAACAAAATAGAAAGAAAAAATCCACATTTAATTTACTGATATGTTAATGAATTAATCACATCTACTAATAAACCTGTAGACAGGCTATACTTCATGTCACACATGCTGAACCGACCGACCGTCTCCCCTATCCAACATCTCTGTTGATCGGCTGTCTCGAACCTTCCTCTAAATTTGTTTGGCGTCGTGTCAGCGTTTTAGGCCGGGTGAAGATGAAGGGAGAGGGGAGAGGGGGAACGATTCGTCTTTCGGGTCCACCTGACACGAAGGTGCGACGGACTGTGACCGGAAGTGACGTGGCTGTACGACGCTTTTAATTTAAGAGGCTGACAGGAGCTCAGCGCACGTTTGAGAGAGATTTTCCGTACGAAATATATTAAATACTTGTCTCGTTCGTCTATCAATCAGATTAGAGAATTCTGCGTGAAACAAATTGTGACGTCAGTCGGTACTAATGCGGAAGAATCTGGAGCCAAATAGTGGGCTATTTGGATTCTGGAAATTTTCAGAATTGGAATTGATAAATAAAGAGTTGAAAAATGAAAAGATTAAATAGGCCTAATATTGGAAACAAAAATTGAGATGAATATCGAAAGTCAGTGTTTCACGAAAAATTCAAATTTGTTGATTACTAATTGACAATTGAAAATGAGAACAACTTTGGTAATTAAGGTCCAAGGTAATCCTCTAATTAACACTCATTCAGTTAATCGATATATATATATATTAAAATTGGCCCTTGAGTGGATATAAAAATTATAAAGGAAGATTCTGAAGAAAAGAAGACAGAAAACAAATCGAATAAAGAGTATAGATCTAGTTCAATATGAAGATCGAAGATTTCTTCTCCCCAAACGAGATGAATCGATTGTAGGCCTACATCACTGATGAACTTGTCATAATTCAGTATTCACAATTCGGTGAGAGATACTTCTTTCCCTCGATTTGGAATAATATCGCCCTTGTGGTGTCCCCGTTCGTACGATTCCACCTTGGAAGAATGATTCTTCGCCAAGTTTCCGAAGGTGATAAAAATAATAACAATGAAAAGAAACTATTATAGTTAATGCTATTATTCCACTCGAATGGCCAGGGATTAATCTAGCGAGATGTCATATGTTTTGCTAACTTTCAAAAAGATTCGAGTTGTGAAAAAGAGAATGTCTCAGAACTTAGTTTAACAACTTTGATGCGTAAAGTGAGTGAATGTACCATCTGCTACGCATTAAACTTATCTTTGCTTCTCTTCTACTAACATTCTACTAAAACACTGCACAATCTCTTTGATTGGAATACGTATATTTTCATTTATTCTCATAGAATTTCGAGAAATAAAATACATTCAACATTATTTTGAAATTGGATGTGGGAATAATTTTATGAAATAAAATGCATTCAACATTTGAAATTGTTTGAAATTAAATGTGGAAATTCTCTCAACAACATATTTTAGTTCGTTGATTTTTATATGAATGAAGCATTTGAGTTTTAGTTTGTATGCGTATTGTTTATCATTTGTGACTGGGGTTTGTGTGGACATTCGTTAGATATGAGAACCTAATTGAATATCAAGTTTACGTTTCCATTGCATATTGTTGTAGAAGTTTCAAAATGGTGAAACCATGTTGATTCCCACTCTATACTACACGTTTTGTGCTGAGCCACTCTATTTGTTACACTACCCATTGTTACCCAATGGTAGATTTAGACATTAGATTCAGTCTATGGGAGTCGATTTAGCGGAATATCATTTTTTGATGATAGCTTCTGAATGGTGTGAGATATCGAAATTCAGAAAACAAGAAAACACAGATATTTTCAATACCTTCAAGATGCTTCAAGCGATAACTATTCATCTCACATCGCATAATTGTCAAATTTGAAATAAATAATTATCACATAGTTCATCCTGGAGGCATTGCAAATCTCTGTGTTTCTTCTTTTTTGAATTTCGATGTCTCACACCGTTCAAATGTTATCACCAAAAAACCGATATTCCGCTAAATCGACTCCCATGGACTCTTATAAGTTCGAAGGAAGTAGAGGAAAAGGGTTTTTACATTACTCATGGATCGTTTTCATGTCATGATTACAGTATTTGTTGAAACGGGTTACAATATTTCATATCAAAACTAGCGTGAAATTTGAACTTGACGTGCTATTACTTTTACGAGGAGTGTGAAGTACACTATTCGCGATCAAAACTATTTTGTTACACCGGTGAAAAACATTTGAAAAGAGTACCATAGTTCAGGCAGACGTGATACTATTATTATTTTCATGTGTCACAACTATTCCTGAATTCAATTTAACTCATATTTCAACTTACATTTCTATCGTTATCTCATTATTCTCTCACATATGTTTATTCCTAGGTTTAATCAACCCATATTTTATTTATTGATTAGTAATTGTTGTTTTATTATTCTTTCTTATATATATATATATATATATATATATATATATATATATATATATATATATATATATATGCATAACTATTCTTGTTCGGAGAGTATAAACATATTATAATGAATTAATAATAATTGTATATATAACAGTAGACTGGGTACAGTTAACAGTGTGGTGTTTTAAACACCACAATATGATTATACACCAAGTAACTTCTATCCATCATATTTTTCTCCATCCAAGCTAATGCAATTGACGGTACAACCACTTCTATTCTCTGTGAGATAAATCCTTTATCACACATTCCACCTTATATTTTATTTCGAGTGAAAGATACGAAAAAATATAGGGAGGGGGATGAAGTTAACCCTTACTTCCTCTTTCCCCCACATAAGATCACTTCTCTACAAAACCGTGGCTCATACATTCGAAAGTGTCATGCATTTTTCATAACTCTTTTTCACCTTTCGGCCAGACACAGGTTTAGGGGTCGTGAGGATGGTGAGGGGGATTATGGACTGGTTGGGGGAAGGGGTGAAGAACCCGAGAAGGTATACTGCCATGGCACATCACTCAGACATTAATAGAAATATAGATCAAATTGTTTTTTGGTTTTGTCGGGATGGACCCGGGAAGATTGCGAAGACACTATTCGGACATTAATAAATATATAGAGATCGTTTTATTTTTTTATTTTCTGTCATCTTCAAGATAGATCGTGAGAAGTGTATGTCCAGTGATACGTTAACTTACTGAATGTCTTTTTTTTCTATCATGATGGCACAATTGATTAGAAAATAAATTCAATCCGAACTCGATCTCATGTATTTCAAACTCTAATTAATCAATATGTTCAATCACAAATAAATAGTGTACGTATTAAGACTTGGCATACATTTTAGATATATAGATGCATACTTACAACAATGTGGAATGTATTAATGATTTCTCTCAACTTGGCATGCATTTTAGATAAATAGATACACTTTACACTTACAACAATGTGAAATTTATCGATGATTTCTCTCAATTCTATATCTCAAAATTCAATCACGTGTTAAATAACTCATGTGTAAATGTTATCAAGTTGTTCTCAAAAACTATATGAGATGTAGCTTTTTTTTGTAACGTAAGAAACTGTATTTGTATGTGATAAAATATGTATGTGCAATCGATTTATTCAGCATTAATTATGTTATGCTATCAATAACTTCATAATACAGATTACATGGTTAGGCCCTATTTAATTATAAAATAATGAAAATGTTATAACACCAGATTACTCAAATAACCTATAAAATAACAATGTGAACAGAATTTTGATCATCATCAATTTATGTATTTTATATTGATTGCGATCCTTGAATCTATCGGTATTTTCCCCTGATGTACTTGTTGCATTCTCTATTAAACCCGATCCGTTCGAATTGTTTAATTACATTTTCATTTATCGGCATTTTGTTATGAATTCTTATGCCATTATACAAAACATTATTCTGACTAAAACTATTGTTTCTTTAATCTAAGTGAACGTTTTTACAGTTACAGGTGTTATGCTCATGTATTACACTTCCTTATAATCCCCTTCAAGGTAATTTAGGTAGTATAGATTTTTAACTAGCTCATTAATAAATACTAATAAACTTCGTATCAGTCTCTGATTAACGCCCATTCATTGTAATGCATTCAAGTTTCAACATAACATTTCTGTGTATATACATAGTTGCGTCGTTCATATCTTTCGTCCATGCATATGAAGTGCATAGACGAAAGTCATATTGATTGCAGAGGTAGGCGAGGTGTTCCTGGTATATACAGGAAATTCAATTTCATTTTGTCATAAGTGAGTGTGAACTGTCTTGGTAGGTTTGAGTAATCTTTTCTTCTCATGGCGATCTTTTCGTTTTGTTTGATTTTTTTTGTTCAGCACCTGTTAAAATACGGCACGCAAACAAAGAGCAATGTTCATCCAGTAACTCAGGTAGAGTGTTTTCACACGCTCATTCAATAATACCATTTCTCATAGCTGAATCACCGACACGTCAATTAGTGTTATGTAATTAGAGTAACGTGAATTGTCGACCACTCAATCACAATTACTCTCATTGAATGCGTAACTAATGTAGGCCCTACAAGGCAAACGCTATAATATTTGTCACGTTAATGGACGAGTGAAATGCGAAATCGTCGATATTTTAGATTTTGTTTATGAAAAGTTAACCCGCGTTGACTAGAGGAGATTGGCTGTTCGAGATTTTGCCACTTTTACCCATTGAAGATCAGTGAATTAAGGAATAATTAGGAAATTAATCCGCCATTAAAATCCGCCATTAGGAAATCACCCTTGGTTACGCAAGTTATTGTAGTACCTCAATCAATAATTGACCGATTGGAACTTAATAACCAGTTGTAAAATCGTCTCTTATTTCCTTCAATTTAATATCATTCCTAGAAGACATTTTTCAACGCCTCGATAAAAACAAAATGAGTTCACTGAATTAATCAAGTCGCGTATGGTTCACATATGATATGTAGATGCAGCATGCTTGATTATATACATACAGTCAGCTATTGCAAGATCCCATCAGCATTCAGGTTATTTGGGGATACAAACAATTAACCAAGCGTCAAAGGTTAACGGGATGACCACATGGAAGCTGACGGTTAATTTAATCTAATTTTCTTTTCGTCTGAGTAGTTTTTAACGAAGTACCTTGCTTGATCGTAAATTTGACTTGAACAACGATAAACCTACTGCTGCTTGGTGGGTTATGTGTTTAGAGAAGCTTGTTGTGCTATTGCCAACTCATACACTATGTGAATCAACTTGCGAGTAGTTATATCGTCCTTTAAGAGTCCATGGGAGTTGATTTAGCAGAATATCAGTTTATTGGTGATATCTTTTGAACGGTATGATCAGACGAGCTTTAGCGAGGATTCAATTTCACATACTGAAAAAAATTGGTGTTCGTTTTTATGTTTTTTTGTCGGTTCTCCACAGGTCAAACGGCTACAGCTATCAACTTCAAACTTTTTTTTAATACGGTTCCTCATCTAACTTAGATCTGTATAGTTTTGTGGCATTATCGGGTGGTAACATTTTTTTTATGAATTTTAGAAATTTCAAAAATACTCATTAGAATAACATGGCAGAAAAAAAAAATATTTACATTTTCCAAAAAAATGAAATTTTGCGTGAAGTTGAATTACATTTTGATACATATTTCTGGAAATTTTCACCTTGATCGGGTCAGCCATTTTGAAGAAAAAACATAAAATGTGCTAAATTGCTACCGCTCGAAGCAGTTTTTACCCATTTAACCCATATTATTACTATCCGCTCGTCTAACAACGCATATATGGCGTTTTCCTAGTAATAATAAAGCACGAGTTTTCTACAGATTTTGCAAAGGGCAAGAATATCGACAAGCGGGTCGCCATCAAACTACCTAGCGGCTGCCCCGTATGATTAACCGTATGCTATCATTGACTAAAGATGGTAGTTTGATTACTTTTGATCGCGCTTCTATCCGTTAAATGAACTGAGTGTATACAAATGGAGTTTGGTCAATAACTTTATGAGATAGTTCATATTTCTACATCTAAACCCAAAATCGAACTTATCTCAAAGAGAAGTTATTTCATATAGGCTTCTGTCAAGTGACGTCACCCTTTATTGAAAGAGACAGACAACAATGTCCACCACTTGGAATTGACCAATCAGAATGTTTGTTAGTTCACCAGTTCACTATGTTGCTATGGTAACAATTGTTTGTCATCTGTTACTTGCCAGAAGCCTATTGACAAAATTATACTGACAGCCGCAAGGTATTTTGAAGCCGACCCGCTGTCATTAAAACCAGAAATCTTCGGTAGTTCGTGAAACCACAGCGACCTTGGTGCCCTTGGATACGTCCTTCTCTCTCTCTCTCTCTTTCTCTCTCTTTCTCTCTCTCTCTCTCTCTCTCTCTCTCTCTATCGCTCAACATATGTTCGCTCCACATTGTTGCCGTTACTACGATCAATTCATGAAACAAGACGGCGCGAAACACCCGTGCACTAATGGTGTTGGATAGGATGAACGGTCGCTAGGAACCTTCTTTCGTGGATTCACAACATCTATGTGCACTGTTCAAACCATATTCATTCATCATAACTTCAGTTAGTCTAGACAAGTACAGACGTGTCTGATGCCCAGTGCAGTCAGACCGTGGTTCTTAGCGCTGCATTCATTGTCAGTCAAGCTACAACCATTGTTTAAAGCTCCTGTTACTACTGCTACCGGTAAGTACAATTTGTTAGGTATATTTCAATATTTACTGTCAGTCCCAGTTTTAGAAGTTATACCGCCGCCCTCGGTAGCTCGGTCAGCTGAGGCACCGCTTCAGAAACTGAAATCACCTTTGGGCGTGGGTTCGAGTCCCGCATATGGGTTTTGTAATCGTCCTTTCACTTATCATCACTTCTGACTTTCATAATCACGCTCATTCGTACCCCCGTATAACCTAGTTATTGGTGGGGTCGTTAAGCACACACTTATCAATCATAGTAGTTATACCTACTGACTAGATAATTACTTGTCATAGATATATTATGATTCAGATTTAGCGCCGAAATTACCAGTGTGTTGTAGTAGATCTAATCGGCAATTAATTATTATCACCATTGTTACGCATGTATTTGATTTCACAAACTCTCAGAATAACTGAATAAGGTCGACTGGATTTGGTGATACCGGATTAGAATGAAGTGGATAATCACAAGTAGCTCTGTTGTACACGCACTATTATTTTTATTTTTATTGGGTTTAACGACGCACTCTACTGATGACTACGATCTATTGGCGTCGGTGATGATATGGCAGGTTATTTTATCAGATGTTTTTTGATAATGAGAAGAAGTCGATCGTGGCCTATTGTTAAGGAACCATCCCAGTATTGACCGGAACGACAGAGGAAAACCACGAAAACCCCCCGTCAGGATGGTTGACCATGGCGGGAATCAAATCCCGGTCTCCTGAATGACAGTTCATGTGATAACCACTCGACCATTTTTCTCAGTACTATTACTATAGGGCCTAAATAACTATTATTATAAACAAAGCTGTTATCACAATGGTTTTACTCATGACATTTATTTTTATCAACTCTCAGATAAAGGCTAGCTCTGGACTGGACAGTACCATCCAAACTCTTCAATCATCTTACTCACACTCTCTGGTACTCTCTTCAACTTAGTATTCAACCCCTCCTCATACCACAAAGTTGGCATGGAATGTATGTAATTTTGAGTATATTTTAGTATATTTTGATACCGGAATGTTTTCTGTGCTAGTCCTTGTGTTGACTCCTACCAGTCGATTAGTGATTGAATGCTGTATAAGTCATAACAAGTGTACTGCTGATATGTTACAGGTTTGCACACATGCAATATGGAGCAAGCAAAGAATACAGAAGACAAAGTGGAGGATCAACAAAACTCACCAGACGCCTTGGTAAGGAAAACAATCACAAAACTACATACATCCTATATTAAATTCTAGTGTTATATAGCCACTTCGTACTGATCGACATAACTAGTAATTTTCATTCATATAAAGATACTTGTTGGTGAATATAGATTTGATATAGGATAACGTATGGTGATGGCACGATAAAATTGAATGCCATTCACTTTCATTAGTATTTTTCTCGAAAAAAATTATTGAAACTTGATACCGTATATTACATTTTTCAAGAAATGATTGCTTAGATAAACCAATTTACTCAAAATTAATGTATTGACACTATTTCATTTGATTTTACACATTGTAGGTAGTCTTATTTGACACCATGCTAAACCCATTGTGTTTGAACATGCTCTTGTGATGAGGAACAGCACGCATTTTTTATACTTAGTTTCACTTCCCATAAAATTGAAGATATTTTCATCGGATTCAATAATTTGCCATTTGGCAGCGAAAAAAGTTGTGAAATTAACAATGGGCTCAAAATTGCATTGAAAATACGTGAATCATTCAAAACCTGTTGATTCGATCATAATACACTGTCTTCTTTTGAGAGACCTTTTTTTTATTGATAACAACAGTCAGGGCTCATGAGATCAGGCAGGGAGACACTCATGTCTCATGAATGACAGAATGATTAATTTGTATGCATTTTATGCCAACCGAGCCATGGCTATTTTGAAATAGGGTATATCCTTAATACTTTCTTGAACAATTAGTTCTCATTGAAAACTAAAAAATAAAAGGATCCATTAATTTTCAGTTCGAAAAAATTGAAAATTGAAAAAGAACCATAGGAAATGGGCTTAATCAACACATTTTTTTTTCGTAAAACGTGGTCTAATAGTGGTATGCAACTCTTTGTTTGCAGCCAGTTGAAAATGAAACCAACCATCTCAACTACAAAGTGGCCTACTATGATGTCGAAACTTCAGGACTTCAGCCGCATTCTGCTGAAGTCATACAAATCGCAGCTATGATCGACGAAGAAACGTATTCCTGCTATATTCTACCTCGTCATATCCCACCGGCAGTCACCAACATAACTGGGTTACGTCTGAAAAATGGGCTACTTCATCTCAACAACACCCACGTGGAAACTATCAATCGAGAAGATGCTTGGAAAGGACTCATTGAATTCTTTCAGAAATTCAATTCGCAAATCATATTAGTAGGACACAATATACATTTCGATATAAGAATGACTATGCCTGAATTGAGATATCTGAATTTAGAAAGTGCATTCATGGACATTGATTTACATTTTGTGTGCACGTTACCTATTATAAAGAAAGCGTATCCATCACAGATGAATTACAAACTTACTACTATCGCTGGTAATCTCAATGCGTATGACGACGTTTTTGGCGCTCACAATGCCGTGGGCGATGTCAAAATTTTGCGTAATGTTATGAAAAAGTTGAATATTTTGGATGATACTCTGAGAGAGTCGTCGAAATCACTTCTATTACACTTTGAAAAGAAACGTCTGGAGATGGAAAAAATAAATAGTGTTATTACTTCAGATATTGGATTCAAATGAATGCATTGTGAAGGGTGTGATCTTGTGAAGATTGTTGTGAAGATTTAATGTTCATGTTCTATTGGCAATATAGCAGGGGCGGCTGGGCCATCAGGGGGAAGTATAGTATTCAGAACTCACCCAGGGACAATGGCATAATAATAAGATGAATGAATAATAATTGTGTTATTTGTGTAGTAATAATAATTTTCCATCTTGACGTGGTTTTCGTGGTTTCCCACATTCGTCGAAGTAAATGCTTGGATGAAGTACTGATTGGCCACGACCTTCAATTAGTAGAGTGATGGGTCCAATTATACTAATACAGGCTTTCACTATTTTTTTTCTATTGTATGTTGATAAACTCCATACTTGCTGTTGCTCGAGTTACATTTTTCAGATGATTAATACTCAAATAGGGGCTACGTGAATCATTAAATACAATCAGAAGTTACAAACATAGCCAATCTGAACGTTTGAGAAGTTATGAGTGAAAATATTGTGAGAAATCGTGATTTTGATCGGAAAATTGATTCAAATGAGTGGGTTCTGATCATATATTTTTTTATTTTAATCCATCTAGACTTGCTTCTATAATCGTTCACTATATTCCTATGTGTTATTCAGTTATTCAATAAGGTTACCTACAGGTTTTTCAATTCAATCCGTCAAGAATATATCATATAGGGCCTATAACCTATAACTTATAAAAATAATATATGACCTATATATAATAATATAACCTATATATAAAATAATGACCTTTCCTGAATCATTTGAGTGGAATAGATTGATCAGACGAACCTCCTCATTTATTTCGAATTTGATTCAGTCAATCACGTGCTTCATCACAAATTGAAATGTATGAATGAGTGATGTTTTCTCTTTGATAACATCGAAACTTGATACAAAATCTGAGTGTATATGTAAGTTATTCCCCAATGTGTGGCTGTTATAATAGTATGACACAGTTTTGTTGACATTACACGTCAGAGAATTAATAAATGTGAATTATTTCAAATTTTGTTAATTCAATTTATATAACCCCCACCACGCCCCATTCCCTATCTGAAGTTGGTATACTGAGAGTTACGAACGCTTGTAATTAAGTTTCTTGCAGTTTTTCATGTATACTTGTATCCACGAAAGGAAATGCCACCAACATAACAAACACAGTAGCCTAACATCGTATTGTACTGCTGTGTTTAGGGTGTAAAATAGACACATATTTATATATATATATATATATATATATATATATATTGGGCCTGCACATGCAGCGCAGTCAACGCGCTCGCTTTATGTGATCCGGGATGCGAGGGGAATTTCGGACCTAGTTCGATCTCCGCCGCCGACCGTCTTTACAGAGGTTTCTCATGGTTTCCCTCTGTAGTCTAGGCTAATGCCGGGATGGTTCCTACAATGAGTCGGCCATGACCGCTCCCTTCCCACTATCCTTCTCATTACCCAAAAACCTTCAATCTCATTAATCATTCATCCGACGCCATTAGATCTCAGTTATTATAACAGTGTGTCGTTAAACACAATATATATATATATATATATATATATATATATATATATATATATATACATAATAATTATATAGGCCTATATATTGGAGTGTAATTATGTTTCAGGCTGAGATTTACCATAAGAAACGCAGATGCATCATCAAAAGTGTGAATTATTCACAGTTGCATCTAGATTATTCAACTACCGAAGGTTCACACTATTATTCCGTTAGTGAATGACCTCTTTCTTCCGTGTTTACTTCTATAGTGTAATATGAAGTCATCATATGTCTCGCCCTCAGATGTTGTGGTAACGATCGTCTGTTTCATAGATATCGGTTCAGTTCACTATGGTGACGACCTACCGTCCCAATGATTTCTTTTATGCACCATATAAAAATAAAATATTTTACGAACGTTTCATTTTATTAAGAATTCAGTTTATATAAAAAAATTGATTAAATTCTTTCATCGAATGGTTTGATTACGTTTTACTGTTTATTGAGAAGGTATTTCTATAGAAACAGTGTTTTTACAACTCTTCTTTATTAGTATTTTTCTTTCTTTTTTCTGGACGAAATACAATCTCTATGAAGTAAGTACACTCATAATGACGAAAGATGAAGGTGTCAAATATTGAACGACTTTCAGGTATCATATTATCTATCCAATCGTGAAATTCATCCTAAAAGAATCATATCAACCTACAAATACTATACAGATATAGCAACATAGCGGTGATATTTTTATTTGTTATGTTGGTAAACAATTGTCAACTCGTAAAACACAAAGTAAATATAGAAAATATATCGTTTTCTTTTCTCGCTTTCTATTTTCCCGTGAAATCTTTCCCCACCTTTTTTTCTCCCTCTATTTATGCGATTTTTCCCCATTTATTTGTTTCCTTTTTCCTTCTTTTTTCTCCATCTACCGTGGGTGGTAAAAGATTTACAACTTGGCACTCCATCTCTTGCGTATTCCACACCTTTAACACACAACACTAGCGCTATTGTCACCAAGCACGCACATACGCGACGACCTGCGAATGAACTATTGCAGAGGGGAGAGAGAAATGCGTCATTGATTTTCTATAACATGTAATTCAAGATAAATATTTCTCACATGTCAAATGTGTCGTCTTCTTCTTCAGTGGTGTCGAATAGGCATACTCTTTCTATTCAATGATTTTGTATGGACCGTGATTTCTTTGCTACAACGAAAATATCTGTTTCAGATTTCTTTATCTTGTATACCAAAGACCCTTAAGAAGACCCAAAACTGGAACAATCATTCGAAGGCAAAGTGATAACTTACATTCGTTAACAAGTGAGCGGGTAATTTGTATTGGATAATATTTTACCTCTATTACAATACCGGTGGCAACTGGCAAGTTGTTCTTGTGGTATGTTTTTGTATGTATTTTGTATTGATTTTTTGTAGAAATATCTACATAATATCTGACATTTCAAAACGCTCTAATCGTTTTTGTATACTCACCACGAATGAGATCTTCAAAACATCATTTTTGGCTCTGTCTGTTTGACTCAACTTTCTAAATTGATGATCTGATTTTCCGATTCATCAAATTATATACAGTTTCGGTTCTCCTTATCGTTACTCAAGTTTTTTATGTTCATAAGATCGGTCCAATTTTAATTCTATGTTTCAATTTAGAACAGACGATTAGCCACGTAACACAAGAATGCGTATACTAAGAGCCCAATGGGGCCTGAAATATAAATTTAATTTTGTATGGCTTCTGTCTGTTTGTTCAATTATGTATGTCATTTTTTCTAATCTTATCTTCTTCATTCTGTAATACTCTATATAAGGTAATGTGATGTGAAGCCGAACGATAAATACATCCAAAAGGTGAGGTACTACTAAGCGTTTGATTTTATTTTCTCAAACTAGAAAGAAAAATGTATGGATAAAGTACGAAAATATTCTCCAATAATTAGTTCCAACTATAATATTTTCATTTTTAATCATAATGGTCTTCTAAAATATTCACTTGAATTGAGCTTTAGCGTAATATGGCAATAATATTTCTATAAAATGTTTTTTTAATATTTCAATAATGAAGGATTCGTGTACAAAGTGTATATATAGGCCTAGATTGCTATACGGTTACACTCATAGATTGCCTCCGTATTATTCAACTCTCCATTTATTTCTCATGTGTCTTATATTTTATTTAGTCAAAGGTTGCCTCAATTGCGTTGCAATTGGCAAAGAAATAAAACAAAAAACAAACCAATTGGAAAAACTGAATTCCCTCAGGACTTCAAGCAACCCACACAGTATAAAAGAAACAACGGGATTCCCTTCTTTTATGCAAATGCATAAATTGTTTCTTGTTTTGTTTTTTGGTCGAATAGTAAATCTTAAAGAAACACCTGCCTTGGTTAGATTTACTTTGTAGACTGAGAATATTTATCAACTTCAAAGATACACGCATTCTTCAGTCGGGCGTCTATGAAAAATAGATTACGTATTTTTAACTTTACATTTTCTCATTGTTTGTGGCTATTTTTGGATGTGATGTTTGTATGTTCATCATATTTTTGTATTAACTGGAATACTTTTCACAAAAAAAAATTGTTCTTCGATTGGGGCTGAAAAAAGGAAGGGAAGGGAAGGACCGTTCAAAGGGGATTTTAGGGCGACCTGAATTTAATTCAGGGCGATTTAAGGGCCGATTTACCATTCAGGGAGATTTATTTTTTAATATCAGTTATAAGATATATTTGAGAAAATATACTTGTGAGTTAAGCAAAACGAACAAGTGGACCATTTTTGTTGTAGAAAAAGAATCTCGAAGCGTCTTAATCATTCTTCACATCTTGTTGTCGTTCCCCAAGGTCCAAGATAACTTGTAATAGGTGTTATATAAAATAAAATGATAATATTTTCAGCACAGTACAGGATCGATATGACGGTCTACATGAAATTACAGCTCGAAAAGTACTAGTTATCTTGGATAACGAGAAAAAAATTGGGCTCAGAAATAGTTCTAATATGATTCTTATATTACGCTAAATTCCTGCTGGCTAAGTACTGAAAATTCCGAAATTCTAAGTACTAAAATTCAAAATTTTCGGTAATTCGCTAAACGCGCAAATTCACGATAAATTAGCGATGTATTCTAAAATGCTGAAATGTTCGGTAAATCGTTGAATTCTTCGAGTATTGTTATACCGGTTTTCATAAATAACCTTCTACAGTGGAATTTTGAAGATATTGGCTTCTATGTTAAATGCTATAGATTGAATCAAAATTTCGAAATACCTTACCGATGAAATATCTGATATTCCACTAAATAAATTCCTATCGAACTTTTTCGACAGATAATTGACTGTTAGCGGATAACTATACCAATTTAACTCAATTAATTAGTTGAATTTTCTACACAGTTGGCAATAGTAGTTATTGCGTATGGATTATTGCTTTTCATGGAAAAGCAAAAATATAAAATGTGTTAATTTATACTTCCATGTATGTTATTTTCATCTTGTTAAGTTGGTAGACAGTTTCTACTTGTCGAAAGTTGCGGTATTGTTTACGACGAGGGTTATTACACATTTTTTTCTCCTGACTACGTAGTTCGTAATGATCCCCCTAGAGGGTGCTAGTGGTGGTGCTGCGACGCCGAGCGTCGCGATGTATTACCCGTGGTAAATACGTTAATAGTGGGTTGTAAATTGGTACTAGCACGTATAAATACATTCTACATGTTATTGCAAACAATCTAAATTTAAAGGATATCACAACCCTGAAACTAGATTTTAAAGAATAATGACGATATTTATTTTTCCCTATTTTTGGAGAAAAACTAGCTCATAATCCTAATTTCAGAAATAAAGATTGATATATTTGTCATCCAGAGACCACGAGTCATGACGTAGGCATTACCCATTTTGTAAAGGAATGCAAACAGAATCGAGTTGTGTCTACGTCACGACTCCAAAAAATGTAAAATTTTTGAATTTGACCATATATGCGACATTCGCATCAAATTCATTGTCTTTTTTCAATATCGCTTCGCCATTCTAAAAATCACATCGCGTTTTATTTATGTATTTCGACATAAACAACGAAGTCTATGTGTTCGTTATTTATGTCGAGCGCTAGATTCTAGATTGAATTTCTTCCTATACCGATAACTCGCCGAATAAATACGTGAAACCATTTTTTACCCAGAATCAACTTGAAACTTCCCGAAAAATTCACTGATTAGTCGAAATTTCATGATAACAACTGGAGGCAATATCGCTGTAGCAAAGTGGCTAGTCGAGTGCGTTGCATTCATGGAAATCCTAATTCACAATCATTTATCGATGCAATTCGATAAGATCTGACAAAAAATGATTGTTTTCGTTGAAAGGACAATTCTATTATTCTCAGCTTGAATATCATAGTGAAACAAATATCGTTTAATTGAAAGTTTTTCACAATAATTATGCATTGACTCACCTAGCACATTACCGGTACACGCTCTCATTCAAAATATCTTATAGTAATCATTGAATCCCTCCAACTCTTTTGATAGTTTATTGACAAAATATCACAGATTCATTAATTATTTCGATATTAATTCGGAATTCAATTTTTTGCGAAATGTTTTTCTTTAAATTATCTTGTTTTTCTCATAGCCGGAGAAAACTTATTTTTAAATCATTATTTTTGAACACATCACGACATTGTTTGATGATGATTATTGTTTGCATAACATCCCACTATAACAGCTATGTTATTTGAGGGAACGAATGATCAGAACTACGAAGTGCAAGTGAAAAGACGGTTCCAAAAACCCATTCCATATGCGAGACTCGAACCCATGCCCAATCTGATTTCAGTTTCTACAGCATTAAAATATCATTGTTTGTTCAGTAAAATTCAATCATACATTATCTGATTTATAAGTACACAATTGATCACACTTTTGGAGATACCAGGGTTATCATGCTCTTTAAATCTCCCCTCACCATTCACCCCATTCTCTCCCTCTCACCCTTTCTCAATCCTTCTCTCTCTCTTTCTCATTCAAACAATAACCAAGTTAGATACTTTATAATAAGTATATGGTCTAAGATATTTATGTGAATTCCTTGCAGTGTGAAATTGGCTTGTGTTTTGATTTACGCAGTCAGTTTCCACCTAATAAGATATAGTGTATAGCTAGCTCCATGTTCCGTTGAATGCATGCTTATGCGTTGTACTAACTTACTGTATTGTTTGCCAGCAACTTCTTGTGTGAGAAAACGATATATAATATCGAGGAAAACACTATCAGTGATCATTGTGCTGGATGCACGAGTGTGAAGTGAAAATAATTTCGCACTCGAAATAGTATTCTGCAATCTCCGCTTGATTCAGTATCGGTTTGTTTGGTTCCATAATGTTTTTTTGTACATAGTTTCATTCTCAAACACATACATCGAGTTTCATACATGTACAGTTTATTAATTGATCTAGTATACGAGTATAAGGACTAGAATTAAATTGTAATACTGTTTACAAGAAAAGAAAGAGAAGTCCGTGTAAGAACGTGGTGCTCTTGTGTGCGGACAAACAATTGTAAATGAATATGGTGATTTTCCTAGATGGCAATTAGAAAACGAAAACTTGAATTGAAACATTATTATTTTATATATATATATATACATATATATATATATATAGGCCTAAGACAGTATCAAAAATCAAACTTGAACGCTGATTCTAATATTACTATTGGCAATGTTGAACTTTGAAGTAAACGGAAACTAAAAATGTAGAAAGAAAGAAAATAATAATGAAAATAAAAAACCAACTGAATACACATCGCTCCTATACAGTGAAAATACGTATGGTAATCAGATATACATGCTATATCTTTTCATGCTTCACATATAACCTCCATAAGAACGTTTATGACAGTGAGGTAAATTTCAGCATCTATAAAGTGGGACTTTCATGACTGATCATGACGCATGGCACATGCATCATGTATTTTTTTCGTTCTAGTTATTAGTTATATGCAAATACTCTATGTGATATGCCATATTCTAGTTTTATAGTTCAATATTTAGTATAGTTATTAGATATTGATGTATTTTTTATAATATATCTATGTATCCGTCTATGTAAAAGCGTAAGAAAAGTGTAACAGAAGCCATTGGCTTAACTTCGCCGGATTAATAAAGATCTTTTATTATATTATTATTATTTTAACCTACTGATTTTGATTTTAAAACAATGACATGTTACAAAGTGGAGATGAATAGCACATCGGTGTTCGGTCTGATATCAGGGTTGCCCATATCATCTGATGAAAATCAGTTTTCCCATTACAACACTCCAAAGTTGTTCAAAGTTTGCCACAAACGTTATTTCAATTAGTGAATATGAATTGTTAAGTGATAAAAGTATAATGATCTATATTGTATCGTGCGCCTGAAGGAGGTCGTGACTGAAATCAGGAGAGTTTCTGATTACTTATTCTTTTTCTCATTTGATGAACGAAATAATTTTCGAATTCTCATCCTTAGCTTACCAACCTTATTAGACGAGCTTCAGCGAGGATTCAATTTGACATACTGAAAAAAATTGGTGTTCGTTTTTATGTTTTTTTTTCATGATTTTTTGTCGGTTCTTCACAGGTCAAACGTCTACAGCTATCAACTCCAAACTTTTTTTTAATATGAAAAAATTTAAAAAATATAAAATATTTTCATTTTCCAAAAAAATGAAATTTCGCGTGAAGTTGGATTACATTTTGATACACATTTCTAAAAATTTTCAACTTGATCGGGTCAGTCATTTTGAAGAACAAACATAAAATGTGCTAAATTGGTACCACTCGAAGCAGTTTTTACCCATTTTTACCCATACTATTACTATTCGCTCGTCTAACAACGCATATATGGCGTTTCCCTACTCTATAACAACACACATTTAAATAATTATCCACAGTGTATAGTGTAACATTCACAATATACTCTAGCTCAAAATGGTGTCGAAATGGTCCCCATCCGAAATCTGGTCTCGTAGAGTTCGCCTAATCAAAACAGTTTCAGTACATTTCGAGCACTATACGGGACAGTGTGCCCATTCACCGATAGCACATGCCATTCTGGTACGATAAATAGCCACTTCGGCAAGAGTTTCAAGCAGTGTTACGTCACAAACCACCCCTTCTCACTTGGAACTGCTAGTAATATCGAGACGAAACGAACCGAAAGTACGAATTCTGGATTTGGTTAGAGTAGTGTGTTTCTCCACGCTGGCTACGATTCAATACCCTCGGGAATATACTTTCCTTTACGCCGTTATCCAGGTAAACTCCAGACCAACTTTCTGGATAAAAGTAAGGAGGGTTGAGGCGGTTTTTTTCTATACAATCTATAGCGAATAAGAATAGTAGTAGACGCAAAGTCACACATTTTAAATAAGTTGTTCTTTCTCGGTTTTTCGGTTTTGTTTCTCTGTTTCTCTTTGCCGTTCGACTTCAACAACTTGTCACCACTTAGACTTATATTTACACAATGATTTTTAGTAGTTATCTAATTTTCCAATTTGAAGGTTATGTCACAAAAGAGAATGATAATCTAAAGAATCTATCGTTTCTGTGAAAAATCAACTTTCATTGTTTTTTTATATATTCATGAGCAGAAAAGAGAATAGTGTACTTTTTGTAAGTGAAACGGTCAAAACATGTTCCACTTCATATGTACACCTCAAAATGACCATCTTTTGCCTGCTGCTTGAGATATAAACGACGGTTGGTTTTTTCTTGAAGAGCTGCCATGAACATGATATTTATTAAAGATAATAATTCTCCTCTATCAGGTTATGATTATGGAGAGATGTTTTGAATAAAAAAACGGAATATGACTTCCAGCACTGTTGTTATACAACGAGGAAGGTTGGTGACTTTCAAATTCTGTGATACACCGGTATACAAAAGTTCCTAATAATTCAATAAAATATGACTTTAATCCTCGATGTTTAGTTAGGATATTCCAGGTGATAGTTTTAATAACTGTCGAGAAACTTTCATGAATATATTTGTGCTTCAATTAAAAGCACATCTGGGAGTTGATTTGGCAGGTGTTTCATAGTTCAGTGGAAAGTAAAAGATATGGAAACTCTAATTTGGGATAAATAGAGAGATACTTTTAAAACCATTACGAATAGTGATAAACTGAGTCCCACGAGCCTGATTCAATAGCAGTAAACTGCTCTCTTTTATAGCAGTAAAATTGAAATTTTCGTAAAGGCTGCACAAATGATGAGATATGAAGTTTGTTCATTGCCATCTCTGTACAATTCTTTCAATATAAGTGATCAACATGTAGTTATTTTGAAATTGGGATATTTTTTCATAATTTCTGTACGAATTAAGACTCTTTTTGGTGGGAAAAAGTACAAACATCAAAGCCTTATTTCCTCTGAATAAATTTCAGAAAATGCGTATTTTTTAAATTCTTTCGAGGACCATCAAAAACTGTATGAACCTACGAGAGATGATGGCAGTTCATCAACAAAAAAATGTCAAAACTTGAGTTATCGTAGGTATGGTATATCTGAAGCGTCAAATATTGAACACTTTTAAAAGATTAGGTTGTTTCAAATCTTGAATTCCTCCCCAAAAAATAATTGAATCTCAAACTTCCTTGGTCATAGAAATATATTGGTATTGCTGATTCTCTTGTTTGTTATGTTGGAAGTCGACCTTCAGCTCTCGTGAACACAAGTATAGGAATGTTTAAAATTACCAGAGCGTGAACTATTCTCGATTCAATACTGTTACCAAAACTCATGAAATACGGAGAAAGAGCGGGATCAAATTGTTGACATCTGTTGATATGTGGATATCTGTTGACAATTGCCTACTATCCGCAATGAAAATGAATAAGTCCGAACAATATGTTTTACCATATTGAATATGAGGTATCATTTATTAGGACATGTGAGAAATGAGAATGATAACATGAATGCTTTCTAAAGATATAACTTTAATGTAGTATTATGCTGTTCAGAATTTGCATTTTTTTTGTCAAAATTTCGCCATAGTCGCCATAATTGAAGACTTTGGTTTATATAAATGAAATATGATATTGAAATGATAAAAATACTTTATTATTACATCTTATAGCCTTACGACAATCCCTCTCTAAAGGCCCCAGCTACGTCATCCAGGTAGGCCTATGCGGTCATGACACAGCAATGTCAAATCAGATACGCTCGTGAACTCAAAGAGAAAAATATATCTCATTTAGTCCAGTAGTAAGCAATTAACTTCATATAGGTCGTTTGATAATAACAATATTTCATTATTCTTTTTCTTTTCGCTGTGTGTAGGAAAATAAAAAACTGACCGCTTTTATTCAATTACGTGCTCCGCTGGTTTATCAAATATGAAACATGAGAAGAGAATATTTACGATGTTTGATTTTCTTACCATTTAATTTCCATATGAATTGTTTTGCTGAGTTTCCAAAAAAGCTTTTGTGGAAAAAAAGCTGAAAATATTTACTTCCACAAACATTTTTGTTATTTCAGAGGCCAGAGAAAATTATGTAGCAAGTGAAATCAAAATACGCCCGAAAACAAATGGGGCTTTTTTTGCACTCATAGCCGCTAAAGAAGTTCTATTTTGAGTAGGCTTCATTACTTTATCGACTTGAGCCTAGCTATGTGAGCTTCACACGTTTTCTCACTTCCAAAGTTGATGGACGTGCCAGGTGACAAATATAGATTTCTTTTTTATGATTTATTCATTGAGAAAATATCACTTTCCGATAGATTTCTGGGAAAAAATGCGAGATAGGAATATGACCCTTCTTGGAATATTTGAACGTGCGACAAAAATAGAATTCTTAAAAATAGATCCATTGTTTATTAATATTTATGTTCAGCGAATAGTTCACGTTGTATTATTGAAAATCATCAGTTAAATATGATCATTTTATTACAACAAATTCAGGAATACAACGTCATTTCTTATGAAAGATAGTAGTTGTTCCCTTCTTTTGTATGAGAATGTTTTTCACATATAAGTTCTTGAAACGCTTGTATGGACTTCACACACTCAAGTATTTTTCGACTTTATGCTGATCATTATAGTTTTTAATATCAAGTTCATTCTAGATATTGGAGGTTATTTGAATATCGAAAGTTATAACAAGTATTCGAATGTAATGTAACTCATCGAGGAAAATGAAAATGAGTAACTGAGAACATCCCTGATTATTAACAATTCAGAGACATTTATGTTGGAGAAAGCAATCAGCAGTCCATTTAATTGTTCGCTGAGTTTTGTCGATTCTTTCTGACTTCCTCGAAGCCCATTTACCTGTCTTCTTCCATATTCATTGAACATTCATATAATTTGTTCAAATGATCGTCCCAAATTTCATCGTCTTATTTTGATGATTTTGTATGTTTTAATGCTTTCTTCACGAATAATGAAGAGCGAATAGTTCACCATTGTGGAGAAAATATCATATTTCGCATAAATGTTTGATGTAAATAATAGAAGAACACACACACACACATATATATATATATATATATATATATATATATATATATATATATATATATATATATATATATTAGAGAAATAGTAATTGCCAGAGGGAGTTTACACACACATTATTATCATTAAATGTCACAGCGGAAGAAACAAAATGAACAAAACGCTTCGGGGTTTATACAATGATATACAACATACCAATTGATCAAATTTTTGATTACACATGAGAAATTAAAAAAAAAAATGTATTTATGCCTTACCCATATATTTTCATCAACTATTCCCATCTTTCCAAGGATAGTATGATGCCTAAAACATGTAATCAATCTGATGTGAATATTTGTCATTAATCAACATATTCTAGAAGATAAACCTAGCTGTATATCATGAAGCATTATTTCACTACAATATGTTTAAACGGTAAGCCACTATCTCTGTTTTGGTGATGGTGCTCTTTATTTCGGTGATGGTGTCCTATATTGGTTTCGTTATGTTGAGACTGAATTATTTTTGCTGTGGGTAGACACATTCACAACATAAATTAGCAATAAACTTTGAGATCAAGAGTAGGCCTAATAAGGGTTTGTCCAATGATATTCTACATACCCGTTCAGAACACTAAGCAGCAGAAGTAAGACGACTAGTAAGTAGGTATTTTGATCATGCAAAGTTGGTATTGATAAGTCTTTCAATTGAAGGCTAGAATTAATTGGTCTAGGTATTGACTGTCTCAATATTAATGAGAGTAGTATTTAATCTTTAACCTTCAAGTCAAAAGGATTAAATGTCATCAAAGGACGAAGACCGTATAGAGCTTGATATTAAAGTATTCATTATTGAATTATGTAAAGTATTAAAGCCGGTTGTACCAAGCGATGATTAGTGAATTAGGCAAAAATTAGCGAATTAATTTGTTATTACCCTTGGTTACACATGTTATTTTTGTACCTCAAGTAATGATTAACCAATTACTATTTAATCATCAGTTGGTACAATCGGCTCTAAGTATTTAAAGTTTAAGTACCGTATTTCAGTGTCAACACTCTCCATTATCTACTCGACTTGTTAGGGCCGGTCAATCAGATTTGCATACACCCCTTGGACACTCCACAGACTGCTAGAAATCTATCTTGGTGCAACAAACAAGTCATCTCATTAGATGTTTCTCACTCTTCAATTATTGTTGTGTATACCCACTAAAACTCACTTATAATCTTAAAGTTGAGTTTACTGCTAATTCCCCTCGTGAATTGGCCTTATAAAGCTTCACTGGCACTAACAGCAGTGGTTGTAAGCAGCTATTTTACATATCTCGAGTGATTACTGATTAGCATTAAGACATCTTGTTAGGGTTGACGAGAGTGAAGAGTTGGGTTAGGTTTGCTTCTTGCTTGGAGCTATGGATTGATTGATCAAAGGAAGGGTTGGTGGATGCGGGTTTGGTAACTGTGGTTAATCTACTCAACGCAACTGTTAGCTGCTTTAATTAGTATAACATTTCACACAGAAATGTAACCGACCCACAAAACATATCATCTTAGCTTTTGAATAACTTTACATTCGTTCGTCTTTGGGATGAATAAATATATGATAAAACGTGGAAAGGATAACATAGTGAATGATAGAGACGAATTTTATATGAAGTAGATGAAGAGAGCAAGCATGGGTGATAAAAATTTGAAAGTGAAAGATAAAGATGAACTGTGAATTAATGTATGTGTAGTGTGAATAAATGAATGTGTTTGAGAATTTCACGACCAATTTATACTTAATTATGCAATGTATTCTAATTTTGTGTGTCAATACAAATGTGAGAAGAGATGAAGAAAAAATAATGCCCTTATTTCCATTTGCAAATTGATCAATTGAATTATTTCACAAAAAAAACTCCCGTACAAACGATCCCACCCTCAGCCTCAATTGGGGAACAATACAATTTCAATCATATTCGATATTATTCAAAAATATATCAAATGGTTACGGCAGATGTTTTGCCCCAAAATTGATTTTTTAGTTTATTTGTCTTGTCGTTTCCTACAATGATATTTCAAGTGTATTTCAGTAATGTAGGCTGACATGTCGAAACCTCTGAACGTTCTTGTATATATCACAATATACACAGTGGTTCGGTCGGTCATATCAGAACATAATACTGAAGCCGCGTTTCAGTCTTCTAGATGAGAAAATTGGTTTCTGTGAAGAGTAAACAATTGCAACGCTATCTTTTATCTTTTCACTTGAAACTCTATATTTTCTCCATTATATATGAGAAAAATACAGAAATAATGAAAGCGCAATCTCTTTTCATTGTGCTTGAAACCTGTGTACAAAAAAGCTATATGGTTTAGAGGATAAAACTGACATAGTTTTTGAAAATATCGAGATGAACAATATTTTCCCTATTTCTCTATTTTATTGGAGGTTAAACTTGATGTCATATCTCCACGAAAGATGACTATTCTCTATCAACAACACCATCGTGAACACTTCAGTAATTGTAGAAACGCAAATTTGAACATTCACCGCTTATCGATAATACTTATTAAATCAACAGAATCTGAATGTGTAAGGTGAATATCGCAACGCAATCTTGTCCTCAAGATTTTCTAGCACTTCGAAGCTTCAACCACAACAGTTCAGTTCATGTTTTAAAAAAAAGGTAAAAGTAGATCCTACTTTGTGCAAGTATACCAACGTGCATCCAACGTTGAATTATACATTTTCAAACTTGCATATTCCCTTTTTAACAAGCTTAAAGGATGTTATTCCCGTATAATGAAATTACCTGGAATACTTCAGGAGATGAATGGGAAGATTCGAGAGGTCACCGCTAGCTGATTGTTTTGTGGAAAATTGTTTAATTAAGAACGTGCAGAAATATAATACCGAGTATATTTGTTTTTACTTATACATTTATGAAACGTGAAGTGTATTAAAGCTTGCTAGGAGAACGCTATAATTTTTCAAACAGATGTTAGCGGAGTGAAAATCTAAAAAATGGATTCAACTTGAGAATGGTTGAATTATTAAACTAGACCAATAGAATCATTGAATTTCACAATCAATCGAAACTTTTCTGTGAACTCATCCATTTTTTAAGTTTTATAAATGTCATCTTGATTTCTCCCAAAAATCACAATGCATATTGTTTTTTGGTATCGAGTTTTAACAGGGAAACTTCAAAAGTTGAAAGTAAGGACTGTCAGAAATCAACGCTCAAGTACATATTGTAGTTCTGCTAATATAACATATCATCGGGAGCATTTATTTACTCCCAGAAAGTCTATCTGTGGCAGAACTATTTTTTATCCTTTGTATAATGATGAACTTTGCACCTGCTGTCTTTGGAAGAAGTGAACATTGCCTAAGAGACTTAGTTCAAAGTGAAAGAAATCAACATTCGTGTGGTTGGATTATTCCTAATACCAATGTTGGTAGTGTCCGGATATATCGCAAAAACAGTTTATATTGTGTTCCGGACTTTCGACAACTGAAGACTTTTATCTTCGGCGAAGATGTGTGGTCACAGACAGCGTAGACCTGGTGTCAAAGTTCATTGCTTTAATTTAAAATAATAATAAAATGGGGTGGTAAGATCGCCCTTGTGATGCCCCGTCCAAACGATCCTACTCTCATCCTTAGCCTTAATCGGGGAACAATGATTTTGTATCAAGTTTCGATGTTATTAAAAAAAATATATATATAGTGTTTGTAGATTGTAGGGGATATGAATAGCAAAGACTTATTCGTCCATAGTCCGCTAATAAGAACACATTTATCATTATAATCATAAAGAATTAGAGTATAAAAAGTCGAATAAAACTTTCAACTTAGCACTTCCATATCGTCACAATGTTATCCTCTTCTTCGCCTCTTCGGCAAGATGCACACGTTCTGTCTAGTACTTATCGTCCTGAGGTGGAAACGATTCGTTATTATGAACAATGTTACCGAGCGTAAGCGCAACTATGTCTCTAAATGCATAGCCATGCTCGTCTGCTCTATCCGTTCCATGCTCCATATCGTATATTCGCTCTATCCGCTCTATTCGCTCTATTCGCTCTATGTGCTCTATTTGCTATAGTTGCTCCATTTGCTCCACATCCTGCGAAAAGAGCAACATTGTCTCTTGATGAACAGTTCTGATGATGGTAATAAGTGACATTTTCCAAGTAATAAAGCTATAATATAAAAAGTGTCTCGATAAGAATTGTTGTTATTATTTTAGTTCTCGAGGTTGGTAATATCATGACGTATATAGGTTATGAGCTTCACAGCGTCTTGGATGAGACATATACATGTATATATAAGAAAAAAGTCGTCTACCAACTTGAAGAACGTGAAAACATCAGTAATATCAGAGAAACTCACTGCAAGTTTGAACATTTTCAATGCTCTTGAAAGATGTAGTTGAGTTTATAATTGTGAATCTGGTCCTGAAAAATTTATTGACTCCCATAAGTAAATGAGTAGGCCTACGTAAGTAAGTAAGTATGTTTATTCAACCATTGACCTTCTCCCGAGGTAATTGGTAAATAGTAGGCCTATATGATTAAAAATGTGAATACAAATATTTCGATACAGTGTAATTTACATTAGTACAAATCTATCATAATAATTTTGTATCTCACAGTCAGGATTCGGATCAGGCCAAAATTAAAAGAGCAAAAAAGAGCATGATATAATCAATAAGAGTAGTAAATGATAATAATGGAAATAGAAATGGAGATATAATATTGATGGAGATTTTTTTTCATCTCTTATTTTTTTTTTTTTTTTATTAAATTTTTACATTTTTTACCCTCTAATAATGATAATAATAATACTAACCAAGATACTAGAGTTGTACAAATATAACGGTGCTATTAATATTTGTTATATCGGGAGACGATATTCTTCTTGTGTGGATACAAGTATACGTAACTATTCATTCATGACATCCCGATCGACCGTTTCCCTGATTCATTAACACTAGTGATCGGACGTGTCGACCCTCTACCAGTCGAGTTGGTGTCGGAACTTTCTATCGCTATCGGATTTACTGTCGATCGAGAAAAGTTAATAAACAATATAGTTCTAAGTTTCTTATAAAATGGTTTGAAGTGGAGAAAAGTAAATGATTTATATCCCGTGATAAATTACAAAAAGAGAATAATGTGTCTTGTTCCACTTTATTGATTTCATCTGTGACATATCAATAACAATATTAGTGTTACTATCTCTGATTTGATATAATGTACGAAACAATGATATTTTCACTTAAAACAAACTTGTTCGAGTTCGAGTTCGAATCCCGCTGTAGGCACGATTTCATGGAGATCCTTCACCTAATCATCCCTTCATCGTTTCATTATCACCTACTTATTCGTATTCCCTTATAACCACTTCCGGTTGGGACTTCAACCGTGAAAAAACAAACGTTACTCTCTTGAAGATGTAAGATGAACTTTTTTTATATATATACATTGGGTTTAACGACTCGCTGTAATGATATCTAAGATATATTGGCGTCAGATGGATGATCAGTGAGATGATGACATAATGAGATGGAGGTTTCTTGTGTAATGGGAAGGATAGTGAGAAGGAAGCAGTCGTGCTCTTTATTGTAGGAATAATCCCTGCATTATAACTAGACTACAGAGAGAAACCACGGAAAACACCTGTAAAGATGGACGGAGGCGGGGATCGAACCGGATCCGTAATTTCCCTTGTCTCCCGGATCACACGAAACGAGCGCGTCCAGAGGGGGGGGGGGGGGGGGAGGAGGGAAGGGCTCCACGGTGCCTACACAAATCGAGAAATCTATCTGTACCATTTCTTTTCATTTTCAAAAACCAGTGTAATTGAATGAAAAGTTCACATCTCCATGGTTATTTCATGCTCTTCAATTGATATGACATTTTATTTTTGTGTGAATTCAATCAGTTTTGAGATAAAACGTCAATGAATTTCAGCACATTCTCTTCACACATTGACGTATTATCTTGAATCTGATTGAATTCACTGAAATAGAATGTCATTTTATTTGAAGAGCATAAAATTATCTTGAAGAAGTGAACTTTTCATTCAATTACACTGGTTTTTGAACATAGAAAAATAATAGTGAAGGTGAATTTATCTATTTTTATAATCACCGTGCATGAACGCCCTTAACCACTGCGCTGCATGTGCCGGTAAGATATAACTTATCCACTAGTTTGACTACCGGCTAGGCTTGTAAGACAACTATCTAATAAAGTAGAAATATACCAACTTCGCTTTCCTCCACCCTTTACTCTCCTCTAAAGTACTTTCCCCCCCTCACTTCCCTCACCGAGAATCCTCACCAGAACGTTACACACCCAGCTGGTCTCGATCGACCGTCTACTTTATTCGCCAACACTTCCGATCGGCTGTGTCGAACCTGAAATAAGCTTCTAACTCTTGAAATACTGTAACGTACACCTGGTTGGTGTAAAATGTACAACTAATTTATTTCATTTGGGAATATACATTATTAAATTAGAGTCAAGTTCAGCTTAACTTTACATTGGGTAACGGAATACGCATGACGCAAATAAATACACATTATTAATATAGCTTGTCGTTTCTAGTATGATATACCACTGGAGATGTGCATGCTCACCTACGTTGAGAATCAGATGCATAAATAAGCCTTTCTGGTTGTCGGTATATTAACTATCAAAGTCAGTATAAACTATCAAAAATACAGAGCCTGAAATCTACACTAATCTAGATTTTTGAGAATCGAAGTAATCATTATTTGTTGTACCTGCATTGGTCAATAAATTGCGTCAATTTTATTAATTTTAGTTATACACTCATTTTACGCTCACCCCACAACAATAACTCTAATAAGCTATGACGTTTTCCTTCAACTCTTGCTCTGTCGTGTTCTATCTCTGAATAAGGGACACAATTGCTCATCCCTGAAATGCTTAGTGTTTTATCTAAATGCATGTACAAAGTGCAGTACAAAGATTGAACTTTTTACTTTTTTACATTATAAACTGTGAAATAACAAAGGATGAATAATAAACTATATGCACATTTATTTTTAAATACATTTTCCTATATTTTCTTGACAGTTTTATCTTTATGAATACAAATAGAAAAGTTCCTATTCTAACAAGTACTCTCTTCAGTTTCCCTTCTTGTAGAACAATAGATGGTGAACAATAATAACATAGAAGAGTAGGAAACCCTCGTGGTATAAGAAATTAATCCTCGCTGTAAATGGATGAACCGGATTGGAGACTCTAGTTGACTCCTACTGAACTTGTCTTTGTATATTTGTACTATATCAGGAAAACGCCACATATGCTTTGTAAGATGAGCGATATAGGCATATAATATTGAAATGATGTGAAAACTAAATGTACACATTGAGTTTGAAATAATAATGTCACTGTTCTCTTGTTTTATGTATCTTTCGTTTCAGTCTTTTCATTATTAACTTGATTTATCCCCTGTTGCTTGCTGATTGTTGATTTCGAAAAAAAAAAAAAATTGTACTCTTTTGAAACGGCGTATTTGATAGATGTCACACGTTGAACGATGTTTATCAGTATTATATATTCAAACTCACTGAACGTTTGAATTTATTCATAACAAAAATCTTTTCGACATATTCTCTCTACTAGATTATTTTCTACTAGATTTACTACTTAGATTACTAGATTTTTTACTAGATTATGTTTTTTCAAACTCTGGCATGTTTTTTCTCGAAAGAGGTGTAACCAATTGCGCCTCAAAAACTATATAGGTCTACAGAATCGAGTTGGATGATGACAACTACTGTGTATGCCAAGTAAGTTTCAACTGATTTTGAGATTTTGTTCGACCTGTGGAGCGCAAAGAAAAATACAAAACCAAAAAGAGGTCGTTTTTCCGAGTAAGGTAGAATAGAATATCATCGTTGAATAGAATATCACCAATGATAATACTGAATATATATTGTGGGAAGAGTTGATGAACGAATCAGAAACCATTTATCAGCAATTAAGATAACCAGAACAATCTCATTTCGTTCTTTTCGAAACCGCTTGTATGCCTAATATGAGTGAACTATTTTACAATTCTCAGTTCTGAAGTTCTCATAATTCTGAAAAATTCTCAGTTTTTCACTACCATGATATAATATACATTACTGCTTCAAATTACCAATACACATTAAATCGGTAGTCATATAAGATTTATCCAAGTACGGAGTTTGAACTCAAACACCCAACTCAAATGTGAATAAAGTTAAAGGGGAACGATTGAATACAAGTAATAGTGAAACGTTCCTAATATGTTTCTATACACACATAAACAGTAAGAAACTAAGGTTAATTTCAATTCCAAAGATTACTCCACTGAGTTTGACTCGACTAAAACCGATATGACGTAGGAGTTCACAGGATGTTTCATTGTTTCTCACTCGTATAACCTTTGATTCTGTTTCAGTCCAACTGATTACACTTGAGTTGCTCCTTTCACTCATGTTTACACTTGTACTTGTGAAGCTAATACAAGAACAGATTGCATATATTCTATGAAAATGATAATATTTACACAAAGGGATATAGTTTCTTCAGACTCATGAGTATATTATTGTGAGTAACAGGTGGCAATCCAGTATTAAGCCTAAAATATCGTATGAATACTAGCAGGATATAATATATAAGTAAACTATTAAATTATTATTTTTCAAATAAAATAGAGTTGGATGTTCAAGGTGAAAAAGTAGATATGTTGTAACAGTAGAGGTTGGAAAATGAGAGGAGAATTGGAAAAAGGTAGAAGTTGAATCTTGGTGAAATGAAATGGTACATGAGAAGAATTAGTTGTTGAAAGAAGAGAGGAAAGTAGTATTTCGAAAGATGAAGAGGGAAAGAGTGAATATAATTGGCAGGTTCCAACTCATGAGCTGCCTACCGTAGATTTTATACTAGAGAATATCTGCTAATATTAATGCTCAGATATCTGAGATTGGAGATACACACATATATGTATGTATATATATATATATATATATATATATATATATATATATATATATATATATATATATATATATATATATATATAAACATGATATGTGTGTGTGTGTGTATATGAACACATATCAAATATTCATATATTTTTTCATTCATTTTTAGGAATATACTGATTTGTGATTCTGTTACGTCTAATCTTTTGTGACCCCGTACTGCTCATGTTTCATATCTATCTCACTAGCACTCTTATTACATTTAATGCTGTGTCCGTGTTCCATATCTTCACTTCACCCTCCTCAGGCCATTTTCTTATAAGCACATAATCCTCCCTCTGTCTAGTTCTCTCTCGCACACACACACATTTATCTTTCTCACTCTCACACACGTCATTATACGTGAAAATCTACATCCTTTCTCAAGGGCCTCTTAGTTTGTTAGGTTAGAAGATACTTCGCCTAGTTTTATTGCTTTGTTTGCGTTACCAACCGCTAGAGGGCAGTGCACGCAGCCGAGGACGATGAATTTGTTGAAGAAGATGGCGTATTCGTTTAAAACGTACGAAATAATAATCCTTATATCTCGCAAAGGAAAGTGTGTTTTGTATGAACGACGTACTTGCGAGCCATGACTGTGTTAGGGGTTCTTTTGTTTTAATATAGTGAAAAGAAGAATAAACAAGAAGCTATACTTGTCTGTTGTGAAAGATAATAACAATAACACTAATATTAATAGGAAAACGCATCAAGTGTTACTGTGATGAGCAAGTGGGGATGAAAACACATTTCAACAATATTTAAGCGAACGGGAAATTTATTTGAAAGATTTATCAAACATGAAATACAATTTTTAAGTTCATTATTTTCTCCAAAGTAAATTTTCAGGCATTCTGAAATACCGAAACTTTAAATAGTTGCAAATTTGAACTATAATATAAAGTTAAATTATGTAACTTCATGTTTGAAATGGCGTAATGGCCAAACTTTCATTTCTCATTCATTATAAAGTTGAATAGAAGGACTTTAAAGATTTCTCTCTATATATGAAGTTCGCGTATTTTCATTTTCAAAATGAGCCCATAGTCGTAGCAACATCGGTGTTTATGAAAAATACTCAAAATCCATTAACTCATGCTACATCTAGAAATTTAATCATTTTCAATATCGTTTCAATCGATTTTATATAATTTACGTCAACATCTTTCAACTTCTTGATGGAAAATGTACATTTTTTCAAAATATGTCCCTAACCCATGTTTACCATCGTTTCAAATCAATAATGTTCTGTTCATATTGTATATTCCAATCTCCAGTTTCTTCACTATATGTGTCTCGCAATTATCGATATATTCTGTCAATTTTTGGTATTTCCTCAGACGAATATTATCTTCCGTCTATGGTATTCCTAGCTTTGTACTCATCATCATTTTATTGCGCCAAAAGTAAATTCAACCATTCATAATAATAATTACTCGGCTATGGAAGTCAAAAAATTGAGTGCAAAAGAAAGTCGAGAATTCATAATTAAATGATGAAGTTTGGTCTGTCTGTGTATTAAACTGCTATGCATGAACGAGATGAATTATATTGATTCTATATCGAAATTAACATTTCTAGCAATGATGTGTTTTGGTCTACTACTTAACAATTATATCTCAATAACAGAATAATAACAATTAGTTTCATTGAATGTCGAAATTACACCAACCTGAGAAGGCAAGATGACAGTAAAAGGTTGACTGTTGCTACACCATGGTTACTCATGCTATTGGACTTCATTTTATAACATTAACGAATTTTTAAAAGCTTCTACTTGCAGGTGTGATAACTGTGTAAAAATAAAAGGAAATGAATGGTGATTAGATGTGGTTGACGGATGCACAAAAACATATGACTTTGACACGATTGTTTTTCAATTTCAATTTCTCCATTTTAACATTATTGACTATTATATTTATAACTTGACTTATTTCATACTCGACTTTTATTAAATGTACACATGAGTGTGATTGTGATTACAATTAATATGGAATACAAATATATTATTATTATTATTTATCATTTACTCTGAGAATAAAGCCTGATTCATGGTCACTCATAACCATGCAGTCATAATCTTGACGGAACGTTTCTGAACTAATTCACGTGACTTACCGTTAAGGAAAACACGTATCATCCTGTTACTATGAAACAAGCAGGTTTAAGGCTAAGAGGACTTTGTAATACCGGGTATTAATACCAGAATTATAGCAACATATGGTTTTAGCTTCAACTGGTGGTTAAATACTGTCATCTCCATGGTGACCATGCTATTTGTTTCCACCAACATAGTCCACCGTATAACTATCTGAGGCTCGTAACACCAGACCTCACATGCAGGACGTATACCAATGCAGTTCTTGACTGTATTCTAAAACGGTATTAATATGAATATGACATTTTGTTAACTATAACTACAACTTTGATTAGCTATACCAAAAACGTCACACGTGTACGTGTTATATATACAAAGGTCTAACTCCAAACATGTTTACTGAAGAGATCGAAGTTCATGAGAAAACCCGGCTCCTCCACCGATGTTATTTGAAATGGCGGACAAGTGCCATCACAGAGTAAAGTATCGAGTAACGTTACATGACCATACTTCGTGCATATATGAGCTCTAATTTGGCTTATATCTACCCCTTAATACCCCTTATATCGTACCCTCAACACCCCTCAATAAGAAATTAGAGCAAACAAAGACAAAAGACCTGAAAAAAAACACTGAAAAAAGACCTAATTTGCCCAAAATGTCAAAAAAAAAATGTTCAATACAAACTAAACAACATATTTCAGCAGTCGGGGACGCATGAAACGTATTAATATTTCATTTTCAAGTACTACAAAGACAAACAAAAAAGAAGGATATGTCTTAAACATCCTAGCCCTAGTGATAATAAATGGGCTCAGTATATCTTCAGTAGGCTATTCATCGCTCCTAACTCATTCTGATGAGTTCACCGGTTACAGAACTTCTTCACTGAAGCTGATTATTACATCTCAATAATAAAGTATACTAGCTGCCGAAAGTTGATCAGATGGGCATTTTATTACTGATAAGTACAAACATAATGGCAGGTGAGAATCTTCTTTGTTTCACTGCTGTATAAATTGATCAACAGAATAATAATCCAGCGGTTCTCGACTGAATTCTGCAACGATAGTAATATGAATATGATATCGTACCCTCAACACCCCTTTTTTGAAGTGTCATCTCGGGGCAGAAGGAGGGCAGTACAGACAAAAATTTCAACGGCACAAACCAGCACAAACGTAGCATAAACAATTCGTATCATCAAAAGTTTGTGATTAATGAGATGGGGTGCTAGGGGTACGGTCTCAAGGAAGGATGGCTATGCTTTAAGCCATGTAAAAATGAAATATTTCCTTTCTCGTTCAGTTCTCTTGTTACACGGCGTGTTGTAACAGAAAGCTGTTTGAAAATGTCATCGGCCAAGGGTCTCAGTTGTTTCCTAAGGGGCTGGACTGTGTGAGGCGGGGGGTTAAGGGGGGGGATCAACATCAATCTTCAAGTGAAACTTTCCGTTGTTTTTGATGTATTCAAAGTTAAACACCGCGGGTTGGGTGGGGTGGGGTAGGTGGGGGTTCACGTTACGTCCGACTTGACTTGAGACGACGAGAGAGACGAATCAATCCCCTTCCACCCCCTCCTCCCCCCGGGGCAACAAACTCTTATTCCAGGGGCAGGCAGAACTCATAGAGCAAGAAGTCTTACTTTTTGCTATGTCTTTGTCAACAAGTCGTACAAGAATCAACACGCAATTCGAAGAACAATGATTTGTTTTATGTTGAGAATTAAGACGGTGGATTAAAAAAGAGTATGGGGGTTTCGAAACTGTGAGTTATAATACTGACTACTGTTTACTTCAACTGAAGATGATAATGATTAAATTCTCACACTGCATGCCCACAATAATGTTATACCACTCATGTTTGTTTCACACTCAGTTCAATTCAGAGTTACACCCACCACCGTTTTCCCTCGTTTACTGTCTACTTCAACTGCCAACGCTTAGAAACGCAACTCACATACTAGTTTCAAAATGTCAAAATAACAATATATATATATATATATATATATATATATATATATATATATATATATATATATATATATATATATGTGTGTGTGTGTGTATACATTAGGAATACAATAGATATAGGAAAGCGTATTTTCTCTGGATCAATCACAATGATTAACAGGTAGTTGCGATGTTATCTACATAACAAGTTCATTGTTCAACAAGTTAGGCCCAAAATCCCAAGTCAGTCCTACAGGCTTCTTAACGGAGGAAGCTTCACTCCATAGTTTCAAAATCAAGGTCTTTAATTTCCGAGTATATTTCATCAAAGAATTCAGCTCATCTTAAAACGCATACGCTTCGTTCACCTTAATTAATAATTGAATTCGAGCGTTCGGATTTTATTCATATATAATTTGTATTTAAGTCTCCAGTGTTCAAAAAGATGAACTATTAGAGTAGAAGATAAGCCATAAAAACCAGTATAGAATAGAAGCAAGTAATACGTGTTTGAATGCTCATTCTTGTGTATTTTCAAAAGAAGAACTCCAGAATATTTTTTGCTTTGAAAGTTTCATACTAATATTGTTAAACATTTCCAATTTATTTTCCAGGAAATGTCTACAACATTTTTTTCCACGAATGTTATTCAATTTTCCCCATGCTTTCTGACGTATCGACACCCCCAACCGTTATGCTTCAGCTAGAGACGGAACCGATAATTGTACACGTCAACTACCATGGCCCGCTTCATCCTTACTTTTTACATCATTAAAAATATGATAAAATCAACCTCGCTTTCCCGGAAAACTGCCGTACTATTGTGTGCAAAAATAAATTAATGATTTTACTCACAAATAGTGTACCTTTAATAGAGATAGTAAAAAATTATATAATACGAATAATTGTCTAGACATTACAGACACTCGATTGTATCACCGTTAATCAAATATTTTGTATCTTTCCTTCGAATATTCATTTTTCGATGAGCGTTAGCGAGGAGTTTCCATCCCACTCTTACGGAACTTTGTCTGTTTTTGTTTGTTTGTTTGTTTGTTTGTTTGTGCGCACTACACAGGTCACACGGTTGGACTGATCGGCATGAAGCTTTGTTTGTATACGCGGACTTATCCAACTCAGAACTGTTCAGTTTTTGGGTCTAATAGGTCCAACCACATTTTAGATAAACCATTTCAAAAGGTTTGAAAAACCCCGTGAGAAATGACTGGGTGGAAAAATCTTGGAAATCAATATTTTTCAACAGCATTCAGAATATTCCTAAACGGAACTACAACCATGATGCACATCATCACACACTCCTATTGGAATCGGACGAGCCGTTTACAAGAAAATAATTATTCAGGGAATAAAGTTTCATTAAATTGCTAGAAATATTCTTCATTCCGTATAAATTCTACATTTTCATACTTCTAAGCTCATCTCACAACGCATATAAGGCGTTTTACTAGTTCTAAACATGCTCATTTAGTGAATCCACTCCATTTCCATTTCCTTCATGAAAGAAAATGAGCATACATCTCCAGTAAATCTTTGCACCAGTACCTCAATCATTCTATTACATTTCCTATACAATGATATTCCATGTTATCTCCTACTATTTATTTGTTTTTTGTTACCTTGTGTTTGTCTTTGTTATTCCCACGCTACTATGGCAACGGAAACAGCAGAATTGTACTCGTAACAGGCATATGTAGTAAAATAGCAGACATCTTGATATTCCAAACACGAATCTCGGCTTAAAAGCAAAGTTGTACTCTGCCCAGAATGCGAAAGTAAAAATATTCACTCGCCTCTCTTCAATTTGTATTGCAAATGAGGCATACGATGAGAATGTTTCGAGGTACCCAGTCTCGGTGCATGTTTGGATTATACTGAAATATGTGGTGAAGTTTATTCGCACCGTACTGGAGACGGTGATGGATAATTGACGTCAGTATCGTTTAGGGTGTGAAGGCGTACCCAGCCTCCATAGGGAAAAATGATCCCACCAGGGTGGTTTCACAGATATAAATGGTCATGAAACTTGAACCGTGCAAGATAAGAAATTAACAAGTACATCATCTGATGCAGACAATAAAAGTCTAAAATGTTGTTGATTCAACTTTTATACTAGGAAAACGCCATATATGCGTTGTTGGACGAGCGGATAGTAATAGTATGGGTAAAAATGTATAAAAAGTAAAAACTGCTTCGAGTGGTACAAATTTAGCACATTTTATGTTTTTTCTTCAAAATGGCTGACCCGATCTTGAAAGTTTCCAGAAATGTGTATCAAAATGTAATTCAACTTCACGCAAAATTTCATTTTTTCGGGAAAATAAAAATATTTTCTTTTTTTTCCGCTGTGTTATTATAATGGGTATTTTTGAAATTTCTAAAATTCATAAAAAAAGTTATCAGCCGATAATGCCACAAAACTTAAAAAATCCAAGTTAGATGAGGAACCATATTGGGAAAAAGTTTGAAGTTGATAGCTGTAGTCGTTTGACCTGTGGAGAACCTACAAAAAAACATGAAAAAACGAAAAAAAAAACGAACACTAATTTTTTTTAGTATGTAAAATTGAATCCTCGCTAAAGCTCGTTTAATCAACTCAAGTAGAAAGATCACTTGTATGTAAATGACACTCGATATTTGTGTCGTCTATTTTTAACCTCACAGCGTACCGTATCATGCAAATAACACGTAACATATTGTGAATATTTATTATGAATCAACAATATTCTAGCTGGTACTTCTCTGCACGGTGTAAAACAGTTTCACAACAATACGTTCATCCGGAAAGCCAACACCATCGTTATGCCTCATGACTCTGAAAATACTACGGTTTGGGTCACAAAACATGTATCTTGCAATACATATTATATGATTCGATTACTTCTTGAGATATTCTCGAAGTGTGGCATCGATGTGTTCGTGAAATACCTGAATTTGGGATGAACTGAAAATAAACAGTTCAACCTATGCACTTGGTAAAGTCACAACCAGCGAGAGTCACGCAATTTATGGTTGTAAAAATCGAGGTGACAGAAACTTTTTATTTGTATCAAACGGTAAAAACGTTGTATCAAAGGGTATTGCATCGAACGGTTTTAAATATTTCCAACTACTTTTTCCAAAATGTTCTCGGATCTACAAAAGTTTGCGACTAGAGTCAAACTTATCTATTTTCGTTGGCATTACTTTGATTAAGTTTGTTGGTTATTTGAGTTGGCCAGGTTGGTAGTTTTGGTGACACGTCTTGCGATCCAAGAAGTTGAATAAAAAATGTATTACCTGATCGTTTGTTTTCTGGGGTTCAGTTTGTTTGTTTGAATAGTGGTGGTACCTTATCTTAACCACATTGTTTATCGTAGTCATACACATTCTCATATCAGCTACATATAACTTATTCAATATTCAAATGTATTCATTTTCGTTGGAGAATAGAAAAAATTGTGATATTCACATTTTTAGCACAGGTTATAAACTAAAAATGTTCTGCTCTTTCATGCAACCAGTCCTATTCTAACTTAGAGCTATTATCGATGAATAAAAATTTGATATAATCAAATAGGATACAAACGATACCATGTAGTATTGGATATAGTATGAATGAATAGCATGAAATGATATATACTAGAACTAATTATTATTCAAGCTGTACGGACAGTCTTCCTTTTCTCGCTATTTTTCTGTTAGTTAAACACATCCAATCTTTGTGTAACCTCTTCACTGCGAGTTTGAACGTTACTTTGGCTTAATGTCTTGAACTGTTCAGAAACTGGGATGTAAATCAAAGTATAGCACTGAATTTGAAGGAAGCTTCGAATTTAGTTGTTCTGTGAGGTGAGTAGTGATACCGAGTTGATTGGTATTTATGGTGAGCCTTGGGTGAATCTCACTTCCGTCATCTGTGTATCGCGATAACATATTATATTTCAGGCAATACAGATCAGCCACAAAACTGATCTCAGCCACAAAACTGATCTCAGCCACAAAACCGATCTAAGACACCGTATTTATCTCATTTATTTACCTCATCTCATTCACCGTTTTATCGAAGGGACGTATTTTTCACAGCAGCATACATATTTTCAGTGAATAAAAAACTAACCCTGGTAACATAGTACGTATAAGTAACTTGTCTCAGTCACATGACTTGACTCAGCTGCATTACTAAACTCAGACGCATTACTTAACTCAGCCTCACCATATCCCTCAGGAGTCCTGGTACAGGTATCAATGTTTCAGTTGTAGTTGTTATCCCCTCCTAGCATGCAGTTGCCGTACCTCCTAACAGATGTCGGTAGGGCGGCGTGGGATGCTGAAGGGCAAGGGGGGGTGGGAGAACGGCGTCGGACGGCGGGGGGCGGGAAGTGAAACCGGGTAAACGTGAGAGGCAGTAGAGAACCGACGTCGCTGCCAAAGAGACGCCCGCCCTCTCTGTCAGTTGCAGACGACGCTTGGCCGTCGTAACCACGTCAGTAATATAACCGGTATTATTTAGCAGTTTATCATTACCATTGACACTCTCGAAGAGAAAACTGAACAATTAATCAATTAATTGTATTCATACCTTGATTAAATGAACATAAATTAAAATTATTTATTTAATTTCACGTCGAAGTTTCGTTTGAATGGAAAATTAAAATCAATAGTTGAAATATATTAATAAAGTCAAATAGCTGGAATTTTTTATTCCCAAATAATTGAGGAAAAATGCCAATAATCGAGTACTCGTGTGCAGTTAAGAGTTAGAGTATTTTCATAGATCACACTCTTAAGTTTGTGAAACATAACCGGAAGAAAGTTTTCCTTTCAAGTGTAAAGATTACAGAAGTTTCTAAAATAAAAGAGTTCATGAAAAATAATAATAATAACATATTAAAGTATTCACTTCTTGTGTTTTCCATGAATAGTGTTGCGAACAATACTCTCGCGTGTCGATTGGTTGCTGTTGTCATCAGTTAGGTGTCAAGCAAATCTCGCGAGATTTCGCACGAGTGAGTGTGTGAGAGAGGACAATTGTCATTCGATTGTTGTATTGAATGTGAAACGATACTGACTAAAAACACTCTAGAGGGTTGAATAAATCGCTGGATATCTTTTCACATTCTGATCTGTACAACTCTCACTCAAGTGTCGTTTAGTGTTGAACAGAAAGAGAGGATAGAGTGTACGGTGAAACTATGGAGTGTTATTGTGAAAACTAAATTCGCTCTTCAGATATATTCATACTATAGAAATATTTGATCGAGTGTACTTACAATAAATTGGAATTTGTTCAATATTTCTACAATAATTTCTACAGTAAATAATAGAATTATTCTGTTGAAACAGTCACTATAAGAACAGTTAACACCAAAGTCAGAGTGAATAAGTTTATACGATTGAAATTTGAGACAGTTTTAAATATAAATAAAACCTCTCTCAACCTTTTGTAATACTAATACAAATAATTAAACCATGTGAAATAATCTTATTGTGTATATTAAACAGAAATATTCATCGAAAATTGATCTCTAGTCATTTCAAAAATTGATCTAAACCATACTGTGAGAAATTTTCTTCGGAAACGTATTTTCAGGCAAAGGAACCGAAAAGATTATCATAAGTTAGCATCTTCAAAAGTGAAATAACAATCAAAAACAAACTAATCAAACTGTGATTCTATAACCGAGTATTACCGAAGTGTCTCGATTCAGAAACGTTTTTTCAGTGAAAGAAAACCGAATATCATATCATAAATTAACATCTCAAAAGTGAAATAACAATAAAAAACAAACTAATCAAACTGTGGTGCTACGATATTAACCGAGTATTACCGAAGTGTCCCGATATGTCCGACATGGAGATCGTGAGCGGGGGTGGTGTGGTTGCATCCAGGGGTGAAGACGAGGGGGTGGAGGCAGGAGTGGAAGATTACCTCCTCCACGCCACCCTCATGTCACGTGACCATCGAACAAGTGGTTGCTCATCGAATGCGAACAGCCAAACACTTCACTCGAGAGCGCAAGGTAAACACGATGACAGTAATAATAATAATAATAATAATATTTTTTCCTCTCATATATACTGAACTTTCAGACTTATCTTCAACTTATTTCGCTATAGATCATTTTACTGGTGAACACCAAAAATAATTCTATACAAAAGTAAACAAACAAACAGGTGTCGTAATTTGAAGTTACTCATACTTCCATCTATTCTGAGCCTTGGATAGAGAATTCGAACTTCAAAGCACTTCCGAAGTATCACCACCTCTGTTTCGCCGTTAATTCCTCATTATACTTGACTCAATTATCTTCAACTATAACAGAATCAGCTATTAACCATTTCACTAGCCAACGTCAGAATATGATCAAACCCAAATAAACAAATGAATCTTCAATGGATAATCCAAATAAACAAGTAATCAAATCAAGCTGTGATAAACAAGACAGCAAATAAAGGATCTTTATATTCTTCAGTTTCAAGTTTCAACAATGGAATCACATTACATTTCCACCCTTAATTGTTATTTGAATTCCGAGATGAGTGCAATTAAGATTCTGTACTCGAGTCACTGCCTTCTATATAATTTTAACATTGGCGGTGGTTCTTGAACGTAATGTCTCAAGAATGAGTTTTATATTGTACCACGTTACAACTTGGAAAATTTAGCTATTGCATCGGTAGCAATACGATAGTTTCCATTACGATAGCTATCTTATAGGCTCAATTGAGAATGGGCGAACGCAGAATGTGCGTTGTGTGATGAGCGAGATTGTAAATTGTAAATTCTACTAAAATTGGGGTACACGAAGGCGGGAAAATTGAAGAACGGGAAGCTGAAATCTGGCATGGAAGAGGGCCGTGTCCGCTACGAGTGAAACGGAGAGTTTTCACAATAAGTACCATCATCTTGACATTAAAAGAAACTACGAAACAGAATATAAGAACAAAATAATAGGAAATACAAATTCAACCCTACAATACACGAGCGTGTATTTCGGCATACGTAATAACTCGTGTTTGAGATAAGTTAGGTTTTTTGGTTCGTGAGAAGAAAAGTGAGCTATTCAATGAACTTGTTGATCAAACACTATTTATATACAATCAATTCAATTTAAAAAAGAAGCCCGCAACAAGATTTGATCCACGGACGTACAACCCATTAGTTAGGCCAAAAACACTCACGAGTCACAGTACACTCGATCAAGAACGAACATGATCGAACACACCCGAATGCGTCCAGCCAATTGGCACCCGACCGAATCGTAACAATAACGTGTTGGCCATCATGTCGTGTTCAACTGTTAACAGATTTGAGTGCGCTTTGCTTGGTGAATACACTCAGAATTCGGTACTTGAGCAACCGACTATTATGTACTTAGTTTATGTGTATTTGTTTCGCATGTTCAGAGTAGCTTTGAATATCTTTATTTCTCTATTTCAATTGTGTTTAACGATCCCACCAACAGTCAGATTTTATGGGGATATGAATCATCAGGGGTCAATGAAACGATCCAGTGATGCTAGTTGAGATGCCGTTCACGATTACGCATACCTACAATTGGGCTCGAAACCGCGTCCATCTGGTTTCGGATTTCAGAGCAGTTCCTCGAATATTTGAGCCAAACCAAAGACCACAGGAATGATTAGATGTGTATGCATACAATGCCAATCTCATTGGAATACACAATTGAAATAGAATAAAAAATACTAAATTTTATATATAAATAACCTTTATCAGTAGCTGGCTTATCAAAAAGTTCACATGATATGTACTAGAATGCGTATTTGAGCACGGCGCTTTCCAATTGATCCACGATAATTATATTCATCTCGAACGCACTATCTCATATTGGTAATCTCTGCAAATTCTATATAGAACGATGCCTTTGTCTCACATTTATTACACGGTAAAAATACTTCAACCATGGAAAACCACAATAACTTCTAGTCAGAATGAAAACTGATAATGGCTGGGACATACTCCGACATCCTAAAGGAAATTCTACGAAGTTAAAATCACCAGTCTATTCTTGTCAGAAAAAAAATGAAACCTCTGTGCTTCGTTATGTATATTTATGTTAACATAATTTAAATTTTTAACATAATTCAAACTGATTAATAACATGGAAATCCAAATTAATCAGAGTGTGTGTAATTCATTCATTAATCTTCCCAGCATTTTATATGCTTGGACTTGAATGATTGTTACAGATTGTTCGGAATACCTTCTATAAATATACAATCGTTGCATCACTCTCCCTCAAAACAAACGTCGTCTACTATCCTATCAGGTCAGTTACCGCAAAGTCAAAATAGAAACGCTTTAATATATCAGATGGAGAAATTTAATTATTAATTATAACCTTTGAAATGATCTCATTAATACTTCTAATCTGATCCTCTCAGATGAACATTCCTGATAGTTCAAACATCTGAAAATATACATTCATTCTCCCCTAAACCAAAATCGTCTCCAACTAAAACTTAGGTCAGTTGCCGAGTAGTCGAAATAGAAATAGAAACGATTAATTAAATATATCATGAAGAGACTGTTAATCATTATAACCATCCACGACGACAGAAATGCATGAAATAGATTGGCTCTGACTCGCGTAGTGTAATATGTGACACTGGTTGCATCAAAAGAGATACTACTGTTAGCTTACTACGAACAGCTGCATTGAACGTTCTTGGCGCTGTTAAATGCACCTCGGTTATATTTAACAGTCAGTTAACTTGGCAGCTTTATGACTGATTTAATAATTTGATAGATGAATGATGTTTATCAGTGGACCTAAATGGGATTGTAAGGGAATATTTTAAGAGGGTATTGAAAACTGATTTCAGGTAAAATTTCTGTATTGGCAAATAATACTATAAAATTGTTGGAGATTTTGATAGAACTACTGATGAATTATTCACTTACATTTGTTTGAGATTCAATCCCTTAGTATGCCTTATTATAGTGAGAAATATAATGCTGCGAATATCACCGTGGTTGGATTGTTAATTGGAGCAAGGGGTACGATCACCTCATTTATTGTAAACTTTTGTGAAGAAATTTTGATTGGAAAAGATATAATAGAACATATAAGTTTATTGGCTCTGAGAGGATCAATTGCCATATTACGAAACCATCTATACGGCCGACATATCATTTAATTTTCCATTCATACTTTAGTGTCATCAATTTATATTCGCGTTTGTTCTTCTGTTTCACCCTTATTACTTTTACATTATTAATTCCTTCTCTAATTTTCTCTGAAATAATGTATTGTTTTTATACATTTTGTTATACTGTGTCCGTGTGGCAACCGTTTTGACGGCAGTGTTTCATAAATAAAAACTTTCTTTCTATAAAGGTGTAATGTAGAAAATGGCTACTAACATTTCAAGTAACATATGAATTAATAGGTTGTATGCAGTTCTTTATTATGGATTTCAACATTTTATGTTTATGTTGCGTTTATTGGAGATTGTATGCGCTGTTATTGGAAATCTTGTCAATAGGTAGAGTTCATGAACCAACATTGAATGTTTTGATCTTGTAGCTTGAGTAGTCATAAAAATGACATTGGTATCCACCCTGGTCAACAGATATAATGCTCTATTGATTGATCAAGATTTTTAAAATCAACCCTCCAACGATCACAATATTCAACTCATATCAACGCTTAAATAAATCTTGTCGAATATTCTCTTGAAATGAAACGTAGAAGACAAAAAACATATTGGATACAATTTCAGAGATACTCGGAAATTGAATACAATACTGCATTCGTGATTGAAAATGACAAACTTCAATGTTTCTAATTTCTAAAATAATATATTCAATACCGGTATAAAATGATTGTCAAGCTACCAGGAAGTAGATTTTTCGCCAAATAAATTACTTCTATGCTTAAATTGGACAATACTAGGAAAACGCCAGAATATCAGAATGTAATTCAACTTCACGCCAAATTTCACTTTTTTGGAAAATAAAAATATTTCTTTTTCTCCGCCATGTTATTCTATAACGGGTATTTTTGAAATTTCTCAAATTCATAAAAAAAAAGTTACCTCCCGATAATTCCACAAAACTATACAGATCTAACTTAGATGAGGAACCATATTGGAAAAAAGTTTGAAGTTGATAGCTGTAGCCGTTTGACCTGTGGAGAACCTACAAAAAAACATGGAAAAAAAAACAAAAAAAAAACGAACACCAATTTTTTTCAGTATGTCAAATTGAATCCTCGCTAAAGCTCGTCTAACAATTTGGGCATATTATTTCATTTATTTTTTGTTGGATTCATAACAACACTGGAGGACATTATTTGGAAGGAGCCTATAAGCAACAAATATACAGAATATGAGATTGAGAATGGTCGGAACACGTACGCAATCGATGCAGCTGAGATTACTTGACAAAAACTCGTACAACCGATTGTGATTATTCTTATTTTTCATACAGAAGATGAATTACTGTCTGCCATTTCAACTGAATGTACTAACGAAATTGTTCGTTCCATTCATCATTATGTAGAATTGCTGTCTTGATTAAAAATTGTATTCACAGAGTTATTTAAAAAATGTCATTTTTTCTAAATGAAACAACATTCTCACATCGAGAACAAAAACGTTACTAATTTAACATGATATAAGCACACTTTCTTTCTTCTAGTTCTTCTCAACTTTTTAATATTCCAAACATTTCTGTTTTCTAATATATTTCAATTATCTAGTTATCTAATATTCAGTGTTGTAATTAAAATTTGCAATAAAACGAATGCAATGAAGCTCTTTAAAATTATATGTTCATATTGTAAAATATGTCATTTATGTACCGACTTCCTCGAAAGAGGGTTGAAGGAATAAACACTGTTGATCACTACTAAATCGTTTGAGAGAAAAAGTCTCCATCAAAAATACTGTTTCAAAAAATATATAAATCTTCATTGAGCAAAGACTATACAATGGTATATAGATGGATGCCGGACTCGTAATGACGATCAAATAAAGAAGTTTAATTCTTTATCAAATGAAGGAATATTTTGAGAAATAATGTGTACAAATTTTAATTTTAATACCCATTTTTTTTTCATTTGTAAGAACCTCAAATATTCCAATTCGTATCATTAGTATCATATTTTATCATTGGTATAATCTTTTTAAGCATACTGTTATTATTATTCATTTCAATTTTTGATTTCAATTTCTCACTTATTCAACTGTATTATACTTCATATTTAAAAAATTGTATTTTCTATTGATTATTATCCTGTAAAATTTTTGATGAGCCAGGGACCAATAAAGGTTTTTTATATAGGTAGAAAAAACACATTAGTTCTCATTGAAAACTTTAAAGAAAGGATCAATTAATGAAGATATTGTTATCGTTAGTAGTATATTAATATACAAATATATTCCAGGGTTAATGTAGATTTGTCATTCTGAATATTCATATTTTATATGAAATTGAGAATTCATCACATATACAAAGAAATAATACCTATAAGAAAAAGAACCTGAAATAATGAAATACAGATTAAGATGAATGCAAATATTTCTTCATCGTCTCAAATAAGAACAGAATTAGAAAATAAGAAAAAATAAGAGAAAACAATTATCCAAATGACATTCATTCAAAACCGGCTCGAATAACTTGTGACCTTTCAACTATTCTATGCGTACTGGTAAAGCATAATATAGTTTAATGCCAGCAGCGATTGGTTCTCTGTTAATGAAACCAAATGTAATTGGAAAAGAGTAGTCATTTATGGTAATTGGGTTTGTATTACATGCAATATTCCAACCACCATTCAGTATTCTGTTTGAAATTGCTAATGACCACTCTTTTCTCATTGGAAAATGTAACACCATTAAATAATCTGACATGATAAAGTGAATTCCAATAAGTATTTAACATATTGAAGTATCATAATCCTTCAATTGATATACACATGCTCATGAAATACCATGGAAAACTTGGAATATACTATACTATAACAGATTATTTTGATGTTTTTGGTCCAATTCGCCAACTATGATAGGACTCTCTTGAGCGTAGGCTGATGAATATTGAGTTTAAACATTCTGTCAGGTTGTACTATTGGAAATATTGAGTTCGTTGAACATGTTTCGACGAAGAGCAAACAGTGCATGTATTTTACATTGTTTTCTCAGGTCCTTCTTTATTGAATGTGATCAACTTCTTGATGTTAGTCTGGAAAATGTGTCCTTAATGCAGACTTCTAGAATGGCTCCATAAAATAAAATACATATTAAACATCAAATCCTACTATATATGAATGGAAAGGGATTTGCGATCGCAATCTAGGTAACGCGATGTGCAGTAATCTAAGTACTCAGACATCTCGCAGCGCAGTAATCTAAGAAAATAGGCAACTGGCATTACAGTAATCTCATTCCTGTTTTCAATTCTGTTCAACGTTTTACAGAATCTTGAGAGGATTTCAGATTGAACTGTTCTTGAGTTTGTAGATTAGTTTTGTGCGATTAACAAAACACGCCCAAAACACAACTGAGTTTATTACTCCTCAAGACGCCTCCCGTTTAATTTCAGTGCCAACTAGTGAGAGAGAGAGAGGAGAGAGAGAGAGAGAGAGAGAGAGAACACAAAACTAATGACTTTTCCAAATTGGATAACTCTTTACAGGAATGAAAAGCAAGTTTTTATTTGATTGGCGGTGTGTGAGAAGTCATGCCATAGTCGATGAAGCAGTTCTTCGTTTCTAGCTTTGCTGTTTTATTGACTCTGTCCATGTGTAAGATATCCCCGCTGAACGTATAACAAGTGATCTCTGAATTGTGTGATTAACTTGTAACCAAGAATAGAGGAATTTAGAAGTATTTAGAAGTATTTGAGTTATGTTTGGTATTTTATTTATATATATATATATTGGTATTTTTTCACTGGAATCTGCCCTAGACATTTTGGTGGGAATCACCCCCTGACCCAACTGAGTTGGTTATCTGGGTTTAAGATATATATATATATATATATATATATATATATATATATATATATATATATATATATATATATATATATCGGTATTTTGAGAGTTTATGATTGCTCATGACGAGGTTTGTGATAAAAACGTGACTACATATTTCAATAACAATGAATCTTCAAAGTTCGAAGTTCAAGATAGATGAGAGATATTATTCCATTTTATCGAAAGGTCTACTATTACTCACTTTTTGGTGAACGGCCGTCTTCATTGTGAATACAAGTGAAGTGAAACTGCTGGTATTGTATCAAATTAGAAATAAACCCTTTGAACAATTTTTCAGAAGTGGCCTTGCATGAACTCCAAGTTGACAGTTTCGGCCCGATTTCGAGCAAACTTCTATTATAGTAATGTGTTATATGAGAGTAACTTCGAATTGTTTCAGCCTAGAGTTTGCAAAATAAACTACACATTTAGTGACTTCCGGAACTGAAGATGCTTAAAATCTCACATTCACATTTTTTTCATAAGATTTCCAGAAAAAATTTAATGAATTTGTTATCACACACACACAGACACACCCTCACACCCACATCGCTTGTTCTTACTTTTCTCTGGCTCAAAATCACGATAACTTGACTCTGTTTTACATTATAGTCTCCACTTTTATATCGAGAAATGCTGAACTTTATATAATTCTAGAATACAAGTTTGATAAGGGTTAACACAAAGCTATAAAACTAGAATTCCTCATATTTAGAAGTTAAACGTCATAATTAAACTTTTATTAACATAAATGAGGAGAGAAAATGTCGTACTCAAATGTAAGGAAATTAAATGTAAGGAAATACGTACAGCACCACATGTTTATCATTAATTGAAAATTCATTTCAAGAGTAATTATAATCAATTGTGATTCAGAAAATAATTTCAAACCTTCATGAGAATTTCAATTTATTCTTTGAGCGTTTGACTTTTTTCAGAGGCAATATTCCAGAAATAAGTATAATTTTAGAAGTTCATTCAATCCATAAAAGCCATGCTTTTTAAGGGTGCAAGTTGGCATAAATATTTGCATTACATGAAAATACTTCCTTTCTTTCAAAAAAATGAAATGTGTATCTGAATAGTTGAACTGTCGAACTATATTCTGTCCTCATCCCTATTTCAGATAATGGTGAGGTGATGAATAGATTCTGAGCTTACTCTTTTTTGTAAACAAAATATTCCGTGTTTTCACTCTAGATGAAATGTGATACATCAAAATAAACCATCAAATGACATATCTTGAAAGCTGATATCTCCTTTTTTGAATCTTCAACTCAGTGCATGCGTGAATAATTCAATTGGGATTGGGAACTATCATCTGTATTTTGTGCTCACAACTTTTGAATATTATGAAATACCAAATTCCTAATAATATGGAAAACAGATAATCTTTTGAAAGATTCAAGAAAAAGAATAATTAATCGAGTTCTAAATAACGTATTTATTTCTACAAGCATATAACTGGAGAGAATAATACAGAGGGGTAATAGTATTCTTGGGCATGTACATTTCATAATTCAAATTCGAGATTTCGATACTTCTCGTACTTTGGTTTGAAACAATGTATGCTCCTCGTTATTAGAATTTTAATATATCCCACCTATCACTGGGTACATGCCAAATATCGATATCTATATACGTCAACTCCTTAGTCGTCTTAAGATAGGCAACATGATTGCTTATACCACGTGGTCGTATCCAACAGCTGTTGCTGACGTCATATACCGATTAGTTTAAACTCAGCTCTACAGATATTATAGAAGCAAATTGGAAATCTACAAGAAATATCTTATTTTTAATAACGTTAGCATAGAAGAGTAGGCAGGAAATTCACGACGAGGAAACGAAAAGTTTGAGAATTCTGACAAACTTGACTTTAATATTTCGAAGTGTTCAAACTTGAAGTTGTACATATATAGTGGATTATGTACATGGTCATTAACATAGTTCACAAAAGTAAGTATTATTCAATTATGAAATATTAAACAAGCGCAACAAAAGGACTATATTTGAACGAATTTTGATAAAATGATCCTCGTATAATTATGTTTGTCCTTCATTACAATTCCAAAGCGTGGAACTAATCATTTCCAAAGTTTACTCCAAACTCAGTATGATTGCTGAGAAAAATTAAATAATTCATTCGTTGAAACAATTGTGAGAAGAATAACGAAGCCAACTTTAAATCTAAATAATAATTATATTCAATGAGTTATATTCAGTTCCTCCAGTTGACCTCTTTCATTTTCACATCTTTCTTTTTCTCTCCATTGATAAATATAAATCCCCCCATCTTCCTCAATCTCTCTCTCTCTTCCTCTTCAACATCAACTACCTAAACAACACCATGCCTCTCTTCTCACTTTATCTCTCTAATTAGCAGCACTGCGTTCAGGAAGGAAACGTATCGTTAACTTCATCCTTCATTTCATTTAACGTTCGACATAAACGAGTACCATAAAACATGCACTCATCCAGTGTTGAAAGTGTTTGAAATGCAAATACTCACGCTCTTTGTCCAATAAATTATAATCAAATGTTTATAAGACGCACAACGAATCAAATTCGACTATAACTTTTCAACAGTTGAACATTTTAATGAAGAGATGTAAAACCTAGAGGGTGGGAGGATTAAGATTGTGAATGTAGAAATATCGAGTAAGAAAAAGTTAAAAGTCTGACTGCTTTTAAGTATCTTTAGATCGCTCGAGGCACCAAAGTCGATAAGCACGCGTCGCTCTAAAACAATTTCACTATTTTAATGAAAACTATTAATTATTTTAAATTGACTGTTTAAGAGATTTTATGGAAAGATTTAGAACTAGTCCTCCAGTTTGAATAACATTACGATCATGACTGGATATTACCTTTGAATTATTTGGATTGTTTGAAAGTGAACGTGTCCGAATCATATATTTTCCATACTAGTGAACGGAGACGAGATGAAAGATAACCGAAGCGGAGATGAAGAGTATGGAAAATGTGAAACAAGGCTCGGTGAACTGGCAGATATCGAGTCATTAGAATTCTGCCTTAGAAGTTGAAGAAATTCACTCTCTGGCCCAATATAATTTGGTTATCTGGGAAAGATGTCAAAAATCAATACTTGAGTAAGTGACATCGCTAAAAGTACTACGAAATATGTTCGAAATTCAAAATACATGAGTATAATTGTACACATTGTCTAGTAAAAATTGTCACATTGTTTAGTCTCTATTCACCGGACCATCGGTGTAAGTCACAACATGCGTAACTTGATGTTGTTGCGCGCACCCTAAATTAACCATAATCAACCCGATCTAATCGACTTGATCAAGTCAACTGAACCTATCCAAACTACTTTGCTGTTAGGATGATGGGTTCGAATCCCGACGTTTAGGGGTGGAGACTTGGCCTCCAAGACCTGGAGAAGATTGTATCATTCTTCTCGAACACCGTGGCTTTAGAGGAAGGGATGGTGTTACCCTCTGACCTCACCATAGTACATCGTGTTCTGTCATAATATCATACTTTGTTACCTATAAATAAACTCATAATATTGTTAAATGTGATAAAAGTTTCATTATTTATTATTATTTATTGAGTATAAGTATTATTTATTATATAATTCCTTCGTTTCGCTCCAGCTTATAATCCTCTCGATGCAAACATGTTACAACAAACAACCTAAACTGATTTATCATTTGGTGAATAGCCACTTCATATCGAATTAGTAATGACAGTAATGAAACTCATGGCTAACGATGGTATCTTTCTACAGTATCTTTTTATAAAAGTATCAATAACTGTGACTGTGATTGCACACTCGTATATTCACTGCCTCGAAGTAATGTACTCGTTCTGCTGTAAAACTTGTGCAATTAATTACCTACAAGTGTATGTTCTATACAAGGGAATAACAAAGCCGTGATGGAGTGTACGTATACGTACTACACATCTCGAGTTGTGAAAATAGCTCCAGACGTACTTTGCAATGTGAACCTCGATAACGAAGCAAGGCAATCATGAATCAAATATTGGAATTATGACCTCGTTGACCTAGAATGCATCGAGTTATTCTCATTCTCAACGAGAACCTCATTAAATGCAAACAACAATAAGTTGGATGATACTCATTACATCTATAACGACGACCAATTTCAATACAATTCATTATTTTAAAATATCTCAAGTATTTCCTCATTATTCATTCATACTATATAGGAATACTCATAAGCGTGACCTTGTTCACATAATTTTCAAACAATTCCTTTATCGTTGCCCCTACTACAGAGCGACAGCCTCCATTGAGAGAGAGAGAGAGTGGCCATGCAGTGACTTCTGAGGGAGAGACAAGTCCACCGCATTTCATTGGTCACTCACCATCAGGTTATGTGTTGGTTTCATAAAAGTGATAATGGATTCTCAATTAATTGAATTTTGAATCAAGATTAAACTTTTAGTCTAAGTAATAACTTGAGAATAGGAAAGCTTAATTGGCAAAACAAGGCCGCAGCCCTCATGACCGCGTTCTTCCATATGATATTGTATTTAATCCTTACAACCTAGGATTATAATAGCTATCTACGATGGATACGCAACTGAAAGCAACGTTGTTCTGGATCTATGAAACCGATCTAAGCTACTGAGATCGACTACTCAGGCCATCAGAGTCCTGTAGCTAGCGTACATAGGAGTTCTAGGTGGCGTCGAAAGTTTCTTAGTATTTCTTAGTAAGTCCAAGTTGAGAATCCATCGTAGATAGCTATAGTCTTAGTTACAGTCCTAATCAAATCGAACATGTTCTCATGAGAGATTATTTTCAACGTCTTCATTCGCCTCATTTCATGAATATTTTCAAATTTCCAATAATTATTCTCTTGAAATTCTGCCTTGAAACTGACCTAAAAAAGGTCATATTTATCCGAACAATTTCAAGTTAGGAGATGGATTGAAGGTAGAAAAGTTTCATGAGAATATGAACTGCTCTGCTACCTGTTGGTATAAACAAGAACCAAATAAAGAATAACGAGCTAAACTCGCTTGGGGACAGCCCCGGTGACTCAGTCAATTATCGCTAGCGGTAGAAACTCAAATCACCGTTGGGCGTGGGTTCGAGTCCCACATAAAACATGGGATTTTGTAATCGTCCTTTCACCTATCCTCACTTCACGTTTCATTATCACCCGCTCATTTGTATCCCCGTATAACCTAGCTGTTGGTGGGGTCGTTAAGCACTATTATATAAAAAAGGATTGCTATACTCTATATCGTGCATCCCGTTAGGGTTTTACAGACGGTTTCTAACGTTAACTAGAATCTTTTAGCGTAGGGGAATGACGAGTGAGATAGTGGAAACATGGACTATTTTATTATATGTGTTTTTAACAGTGTATGAAGGCGACGGTTGCTGTTTTTTAACGACTGAGGAAAACAACAAAAAACTCTTTCAGGAATGTCTACTATTGTGAATAAAGCTCGGCAGTGACTGATCAACTCCGAGTTTAGTGGTTTTATATGAATGAACAACTCACACGACTAGACCTATAGTAATCAATTAGTAGGCCTATATAAATTCATTTATATTCATTCTACTTCAGTTCATTTATTCATCATTTCTGTGAGCATGTTCCATTACTTTTCCATATAAAAGATAAGATAACAATAAAATGAAGTACATTTGTAATGAGTTTCAAACCTGATTAAGCTAATTCCAGAGAAGCATAGCTATACTTCCATTCAGAGGAGAAGGTCGTCTACCGAATGAATAATTGGATAAACTTTGGTAACTACATAGATTTACAGTAACTTCATGAATGGGAAGCTCAATATGTATTTGTTTTTCTCTTCACAGGACCTCTATTCCTGAGATTAAATGAGATGTGAGAAAAATCAGTGAGAAAACTATCTCATATAATAATGACATATTTCATCTCATATTTTATGTGAGATACTCGTTTTCTCACTCATTTTTATTTAAATAGGAATGAGTAAATAAAAATGAGTAAGAAAACGAGTATATCACATAAAATATGAGATGAAATATGTCATTATTATATGAAATAGTTTTCTAACTGATTTTTCTCACATCTCATTTATCTGAGGAAAAGGGGTCCTGACCTAGTTTATGCTGAAGAATGATGATAGCCCGACAGTGCTACAGTAATACACGTATATAGAATATATTTTTGTATTTATGATGTTGTTGGACGGCCTTGGAGTCACCTTCCCTGACTCGTTCAGCTGATGCTGCATCTCGTTAAATTTAGGCGTGGGTTCGAAGCTCACAAATGACATGAATATTTGTAAACGTTCTTTAATATTTCATTACTACATCATTTCACTACAACCCACTCATCCGTATCCCATATAACCTGGCAGTTGGTGGGATGCGAACGACATCAAATCTAAGTAAAGATTTAGAATTTGAGACTTGAAGAGAGTCTCTTTAACTTCCTCTACAAGGTCTTTGGTCTTGAGTAATGGCGAGAAAAGTTTTCTAACTAAAAACAGCTGTTTTATTTGGAGTTGTTTACACTTGTTGGCAGACCACAGCCCTCTTGTGACAGTGTGATGGAGAACCAAGGTGCGCGAGACTTTAATCAGGTGGCTGTGGGTTTGTCATGCTGGGTTGCATTCTCTCTATATATATATCTCTCTATCTCTCTCTGTTCTATTTCTATCTCTCTCCCTCTTTCTCCCTCTCTCTGTCTCTTTTTCTCGTTCATTCCGTCTCCGACTCCATGTCTCTATCTCTTTTTTTCTCTATCTCTCTCTCTCTCTCTCTCTCTCCCTCTCTCTCTAAATTATCATCTCTCTCACACAAAGCTATGAGGTAACGATCTACATACGTTTATAGTTTATTGTATGAGAGAAGTAAAGCCTCATTGTGACTATTATGGAATTTTTCTCTGTATTTATCGTCGTACGCGTTACAATCCAGGTCAATTTACTATCTGGCATAAAAGTTTGTACCGAAGTGGGACGAAGTTTCTCAACTTTCTGGTCGCATCCTATGATATTCTGGTTAGACTTTTTCTGGTGTACTATATATATATATATATATATATATATATATATATATATATATATATATATATATATATATATATATATGATCATGATGTCATTTACTCGAGTTGAAAAGTATCTTCAAGTTATCTCAAGATATCACGAAACACGTTTTAGAAATCAGATATTTTTGGTGGAATGGCCAGGTTTCATAGAGTTTAAAGTAATAAGTTGACAATTGAATATAATATATTCACATGAAACACTAGGAACTGAAGCTACGCTAGGAACCATAGCTGTTTGCAATACCTATAAAATGATATACTTATACATTTTATGTTATTTTCATTCATTTATACACATCAAAATGATATATTTCAGTAAGGTCCGTGAACCTGTCCCCCCCCACTCGAGCACTAATTATGAAACTTGGTCAGGATTTAGTGCTCAATTAGTGCTATCGATTTGTCAAGTATTAGAATTAGTGCTCCGATAGTTCCCGAGATAATGGCATTTGTTTGTGGGGGGGGTCAAGTTCACGCTCCCCCCCCCACTCGAGCACTAATTCTGAAACTTGGCCAGGATTTAGTGCTCAATTAGTGCTATCGATCTGCCAAGTACTAGAATTAGTGCTCTGTAAGTTCCCGAGATATTAGCGTTTGAAAGTGGGGGGGGTCAAGTTCACGCTCCCCCCCCCACTCGAGCACTAATTCTGAAACTTGGCCAGGATTTAGTGCTCAATTAGTGCTATCGATTTGTCAAGTATTAGAATTAGTGCTCCGTTAGTTCCCGAGATATGGGCGTTTGAAAGTGGGGGGGGTCAAGTTCACGCTCCCCCCCCCAGTGAGCAAGGATCATGAAACTTGGCCAAACTTACCTTATAATTAGTGCTATAACATTGCATAGTTTTAGAATTAGTGCTCGGATAGTTTTCGAGAAAAACGATATTTAAGGTGCTATTTTTTTCGGGAGGCGCGCCAACCAAGCGCAAGGCGCGAAATTCGAATGCCTAACCGTCAAAAACGTACATACGTCGTTTTGCGTGTTACTTCCTTCCCGAAATGACTTCGAAATGAATCAGTTGATGTTTAGTTCACAAAATAACTATTGGGAAAACTACATACATGTGTTTTTTGACTAGTGAGTGTACACATTCGAAGAATTGAATAGAATATTATTTTAACTATATTATTTGTTCCATTGAAAAAACTGCATAGCAAACGAAATTGCTGGAATGGAATATGAACAGCTATTGCTGATTTTATATTTGCAAAACATTTCAAATCGTCACACATTTTTTTATGAAACCTTTCACGCCTTTAGAATTACTTCTTGTCAGCATACACACTTCTCTCAAATGAAGCCAGACCAATTGTCGTTTAAACTTCATTATTGAGATTGAATTACGAATCAATCGTTGTTTTCTCTTTCACAATTCACACATGAGGAATAAACGTTGAGTCATTTACAAATATCAACACTCTCCCTATGATCATACCTTTTTCACGGATTTTAATGGTCTTTTTAATGGTGTTGGATTGTAATACTGCTTGATGGTTTATTAGGTAAGGAAGCGGTCGTAGCCTATAATGTGGTAACTATCTTGCCATACGCTGGAGAGAAGAACAATACAGTCCTCGGTAAAGATGGTCGTGGATACTATGCGCTATCTCTACCCTTGCTTCATTGAAAAGTTTATTGATAGTATACAATGATTACCGAATGAAATAATGATTGACAGATGATTACATTAAATTGAATATCTTGTACATGTCTATGTACATGTCTACACACCATCAACACTTGGTGTAATATATTCATAAATTTCCCAAAATACTCTAAATACAATAATGAATTGAATGCAATAGTTTTTGAAAATATCTCCGGCTGAATTTCAAGATTTTCATTCGACAAATAATAATAATCGAATAACAAATTAATGAAGTAGAAAAAACACACGATAATAACAAATCTCACGTGAATGTATAATGAAAAAAATTAGGCATGGTGAAAAATAATGGGATAGTAAAAAACAGTAATGTGAAAAAGTATTAGTACGAACAGTAATATGAAAATGATACGAAAATACTACAAAAATGGCGAATAATGAATGAATTCATCGTTGAAAAATGAATGTGAGTATGAATGGTTTTTCAAAATGGTAATAGATCATTTGAGGCTAAAATTCCTATCAAATTTATAGAATCACTGTTTAGATTAAACTTCCTACAAAATCCTACAGAAAAACTTGTGCCTCCTCTAGCGCCTATCAAAAGACCAGTCACAGTGATATTCGAAATATTATAGGTGGTTCCCAAGTATGAAGATGTAGTTTCAGTATACTTTTAATACTTGTACTTCTAGTATTCACCAAATTTTTGCCGTAACAAGCATTGGATACCCACAAATTATATTTCCCTGATGGCATGTTATTAGTATTTAATGTGTGGCAAACTAGTGTAAGATATATTATATTATTGAATAGTTTATCGTTCTACGAATGCAAAAAAAATAAATTCATCATTCACTCGGTCCGAGTATAGTGCGTGTGCTTTGTTTTGAATATTCGAAAATACGTTTCAAAATTAAAGAAATATTAGAATAATATTCAGAAAAAAAATCGTCCAACGATAGAATAGAATGTCAATAATGAATAATAACCGACAATAATGAATGATTCATTGGACGTGAATAGATCTTAGTTATCTTCACAATGCGTCGTTAAACACAAGTATAAAGTATCAATTTGATTCAAAATAAATAATTATCTCCAATGTGACTCTCTTGTGCGAAGACGTGATAATATAATTATCCAATACATAACAAATGGTAAGAAAACAATACAGTATAAGATTCATTTGATGAGGAAATTAAATATCGATGTACAATGAGCGTCTAGTTTATTTATTATTTTGGAAGCTAGGCATTTCCAGGGGTTGAATCAGTGCATGCTGCATGACATGATGAACGACATATTTTTACAAAATATTTGAGACTACTATCCCCATATAAGACATGTAATTTTTTGTGATCATCTGTCAATCATTATTTCATTCGGTAATCATTGTATACTATCAATAAACTTTTCAATGAAGCAAGGGTGAAGATAGCGCATAGTATCCACGACCATCTTTACCGAGGATTGTATTGTTCTTCTCTCCAGCCTATGGCAAGATAGTTACCACATTATAGACTACGACCGCTTCCTTACCTAATAAACCATCAAGCAGTATTACAATCCAACACCATTAAAAAGACCATTAAAATCCGTGAAAAAGGTATGATCATAGGGAGAGTGTTGATATTTGTAAATGACTCAACGTTTATTCCTCATGTGTGAATTGTGAAAGAGAAAACAACGATTGATTCATAATTCAATCTCAATAATGAAGTTTAAACGACAATTGGTCTGGCTTCATTTGAGAGAAGTGTGTATGCTGACAAGAAGTAATTCTAAAGGCGTGAAAGGTTTCATAAAAAATGTGTGACGATTTAAAATGTTTTGCAAATATAAAATCAGCAATAGCTGTTCATATTCCATCCCAGCAATTTCGTTTGCTATGCAGTTTTTTCAATGGAACAAATAATATAGTTAAAAATAGTTTTCTATTCCATTCTTCGAATGTGTACACTCACTAGTCAAAAAACACATGTATGTAGTTTTCCCAATAGTTATTTTGTGAACTAAACATCAACTGATTCATTTCGAAGTCATTTCGGGAAGGAAGTAACACGCAAAACGACGTATGTACGTTTTTGACGGTTAGGCATTCGAATTTCGCGCCTTGCGCTTGGTTGGCGCGCCTCCCGAAAAAAATAGCACCTTAAATATCGTTTTTCTCGAAAACTATCCGAGCACTAATTCTAAAACTATGCAATGTTATAGCACTAATTATAAGGTAAGTTTTGGCCAAGTTTCATGATCCTTGCTCACTGGGGGGGGGAGCGTGAACTTGACCCCCCCACTTTCAAACGCCCATATCTCGGGAACTAACAGAGCACTAATTCTAGTACTTGACAGATCGATAGCACTAATTGAGCACTAAATCCTGGCCAAGTTTCAGAATTAGTGCTCGAGTGGGGGGGGAGCGTGAACTTGACCCCCCCCACTTTCAAACGCTAATATCTCGGGAACTTACAGAGCACTAATTCTAGTACTTGGCAGATCGATAGCACTAATTGAGCACTAAATCCTGGCCAAGTTTCAGAATTAGTGCTCGAGTGGGGGGGGGAGCGTGAACTTGACCCCCCCCACAAACAAATGCCATTATCTCGGGAACTATCGGAGCACTAATTCTAATACTTGACAAATCGATAGCACTAATTGAGCACTAAATCCTGAACAAGTTTCATAATTAGTGCTCGAGTGGGGGGGGGACAGGTTCACGGACCTATTTCAGTAGCTATAACTATGAAAATGTCATGAGATCAGTGTAATGCCCTTCAATAATATCAATTTATTTCAAACATTCATGTAATATGTGTGAGTCCTTTGTACTGGAATGTTGATACATATAAATTTGGAATCGGTAGAGATTCATCACTGATCAACTTTTTTTCAACAATTCAAAAGACGTGTTCTTTCCATGTATTCGAATTTTGATGTATATGAACTTTGGAAATGTATAATTCAAACACTTGTTTTCCATCCAATGTTACCCAGACCACTTCAAACAACATCATAGTGTTTTATTTGAGTGCAAAATCATCAGTTCGGTGACTTCACTGATCACAATTTATTTTTAAGTGCTGTTGAAAGTTAATTAACACAATGTGTAAACCAGTAACGTTTTCCAATTATCAACTTATTGGCAATTACTTTTAATCAGATCGAAGAAACACCGGAAATGGAAAAGCCATCAAAATCTGTTCGAACAAAAGTACTGATGAGAAATCGATCGTTGACTCAATTGAAGGATCGACATAACCGATCGTTAGTGTTAACGGATAAGTGAAACGGTCGATCTGGACCGAATACTTACAGAAATCATTGTTACAAGTTCTTTCATTGAACAATTATGGAAGGTAAATAAAGAGAGGCGCATTACTATAATTGAATAACACTGTAAGTGCACTTCATAGAAAATTTAGTGGATTTTGATCGAGTTCGCATATGATTTGAACCTTGGCAGATATTCATTGACTCAATTTCAATTTCAATTAAATTCATTATAAATTCCATTCACACATAGAACATAAAAATACAATACAGAAATACGAAATGATAATAAACATTCAGATTTGTGTAGCCCGCATAATATGACATATGTAGTTCTTGATGATACATTTTCAAAGTTCACTATCCATCAAAATTATAATATATGGGAAGAACAAATCACTTGTATTGTAAAAAATAGCAATGAGTTATTCGGTGATGAGTTTCATTCGATTTTAGATTTATATGTCTCCAAATTTTGAAACAAGAAACTTGAAACTATTTTATAATGTACGTAACAAATTGGAATGATCGGAAGCCATCACATCAATTCCAATTTCCATGACATTTCCAAAGATCTATAGCTACTAAAATATATAACTTTGATGTGTATATTGAATATATAGGTATGAATTATAGATCATGTTCAAGGAGAATCTCATGCACAACATTTTATGGGTATCAAAAATATCACAATTTCTATTATTGCATTCAACCGACAACTTATCATTATGAACTCCACAAAACCTGGCCACTCCACCGTTTGTTATTATTCTTATAATTTTGAAACCGTCTCTGTCTTTCAAGATTTCTGTCTGTGTATTTTTTTTATGTCCTTCAGAAACGGTTGATCTTCCAATCACTACAATACATCTTCACCAAAAGTAATTTACATTTCTAAAAAACTAATTATTTATCTACCCAGAAAAGCATCCAATGAGACAAAAAATGAATCGAAAGTCCTTTCAACATCGGGAAAAACTTCCTTGCCAAATAATCTATTCGTCTGAACTACAGAGAAAAATTAAACAGAGGAGGAAGAGTCCCTCTGAGGCTTCACTTTTTTCATACAATGAACTATGAACGCTTGTTGCTCGTTATCATGTAGTTTAATTGTACAATTTCTTCGTGTGAAGAAATAAACATGAAATAATATAATGGGAAGTGATTTATATAATGGCAAATATGATCAGAAGTTTTGTGTGATTTGTATTGTTGTATAATTTTGTATGTGATTTTGTCATGAAATGGGATATATATATATATATATATATATATATATATATATATATATATATATATATATATATATACACACACACATAAATGAAGAATTCCAGATGTTGATAATCAATCCACTTCCACTTCCACGACAGATAGGGCCTATAGTTTCTATACATAGTATGAAACACACTCGGGTCAAATCAGACACCGCAATCAAATGTTGAAAAACCAAACACAATCACAAAAACTGGCATATTTGACGTTTTTACTCCGGCGTCAGACACTTCAATCAAACACCTCCCATACATGCAGTATGACATTTCCTCATCAATCTCTGTTTCAGTCTGTTTTCATCTCTCTCCTCTCTCTCACTCTCTCTCTATATGGAATTTTTTGTCATCATATATCCACCTACATATCTATATATCTCACTCTCTCATTCTCTCTCTATTCCATTTTCTCTCTCTCTTTCTCTCTCTCTCTCTCTTTCCCATCATATCACTCTTTGTCTCTCTCTCTTTCTCGTATGGTCATCAATCTAACACTAAATCATGTGAAAATTATCAGGAAATAACACAAAACATGCAAAAAACGTTTTCCAATCATGAAACGAATCATATTCAGCAAAAGCAATTCGATTTTGATTTAAATTGACTCATAAAATATTCATAGTTTTGTAGTTTATTTCGGTGAAGCAATCTAGTTGTTTCGAAATGTTTTTAAAAAAGATAAGATACAACCTGACTCATTACAAGCTATTCTCTATGCAAAACCATAAATTTTCATTCGTTCTTCACTTTTTATGAATATCGAAAACTTGACAGAAAAATTCATTGTTTGCCAAATGAGGTTGGGTATATGGCATGAAATTATCAACTTCCATGTGAAGGAATATTCAGGAAAGAATGTTGGCTATTTTCTCTTTATTTTGATTTTTTTTTTCAAGATTCATGGTGTAATGTTTCAATTTTCAGATGATGCATGAATCATCGAATGATTCTAAATGGTTCTGCTGATGGAATCGATCTAATCATCTCTTTCTGGGCCTTACTTCTCAGATTTCAGTGCGTCCAAATTTGTGCCATTATTTTCAAATGCAATTATCTCACAATTTTATTCTTTCAATCCACGGTACCCGAATCTCTGGAATTATTGAAGATGATCTTTTCAAATTTCCTTATATTTCAATGATTGAATCTCATTCAGAGGTCAAGTGTTTTCGATAACCAAAATCAAAATCGTATAATTCTACCAACTTTGTTTTTAGAGAGTATTGGCGATCTGAACGAGATCAATCGTTACGAATTGTTCAATCAATTCAAAAGATTAGTCAATCGTTCCGAGTTCATCACTTGCATATTTTGATGAGAATTTTGTTTGGCCGCAAAACTGGCTTATCCATTCATTTGAAAATATTTTGAAAGAAATTATATTTCAAAAACTGTGGTCTGCCGGTCATTATCTCAAGTGAAATCAAGCCACGCATTTTGAGTGAATCCACGCGGAATTAAATTATTTGCAATTTTCTCCTTCTCCAGGAAAAAAAGATAACAACTTATTCTTGCGCTATCAACTTAAATCTTCACTTTTCCAGGATTCCATTAATTTTGAATACAATGCCCAAATATACATTAATCTTGAAAAAAGTAAATCGTAATAATTTTCTTTCCTTTGTGGTAAAGTCTTCCCTCCAACTCTAGCATCAGGTGGCACTTAACTCAACCGGTTGAAAAAGATAAAGTATGATTTTCTCTCTCTCTCTCTCTCTCTCTCTTTCTATTCCTCTCTTTCTCTCTCTCTCTCTCTCTCTCTCTCTCTCTCTCCCACAAACACACCCTGCCACACACACTGCACCGTCTTGCTGTTCTCTTTTCATGAAACCATTTTCTTGATGATGCCCAAGGGAGACTCGTACCAACTGCTTGCCAGTATTTCTTCATTAAATATCATACTCGTATTTATACTTTTCATAATGTTAAGTTGGTACCTACGCTTGAAGCTGTTCTTAATGTAAATGATGCTGATTTACTGCTTCTATTTATAGAAATGCATGCTGTCAAACGGGTGGCTATTCTGGTACTAGGAAAACGCTATAATATATGAAGATAAAAAGTGTGGATGTTATTTATTTTCCAAAGGTTTTGTACGATAAACAGTCATATAAGAGGATTATTAACAAGAATATGTTATTTGTTTTCCTTATGCATATGTTATTGTTCAGTATACCCTAGATAATTATTTCGGAATTCATTGTTCGTTCAATGAGTTGATATTGAATCTATCATTCAAGATCGCCCTTGTGGCGCCCATTCGAAGGATATATATATCCTTCCATATCCGTTCTTAATGGGGTGAATGATTCTGTAACAAGCTTCTATGTTGATAAAACAAAAATGTAGAGTCAAGGTGTTTTCACTTTCTCCTAATCAATTTAACTTCTTCAACACATGATTCAGAAGAATTGTATATGATTTGCTCTGTAAACCACTGTATAGCGCATCAATAATCACAATATATATATATATATATATTTATATATATATATATATATATATATATAAAACTGCCACCGGATGTGAGTTCAAAGTTGTGATTAGTAATGAATAAATAAATAAATAAATATGAATTGCTAATCCTATCATGAAGATATAAACATATATGAACATATTCATTTTCTTCTAATACCGATGTATTCATAATTTGAAAGCTTTCATTCATTTTTCGTTTGTCAAGTTCTCGAACTATTCGAAAGAAGTATTTGAAATTATATAATACAATTTTGTGAAGATATTTCTACTATATTGTATGGGAACCCGTATGTGAACCCATTGTAAACTCTCAAGTGTATTGATGTATAAGAATGCTGTGTGTCAAATTTATCGATTCCCTGCAGATTGAGGGATAGGTAGGGAAGAGATGTGTAGTTAGAGGTATGGGAATAAGTTGTATCAATACATCTATATATTCGTGTACTTTTATTCATAAAGTTGCACCAAGTTATACATAAGAGATTTCTTCGCAAGTCGCGTATATAATAGAAGATTCAGTAGTCTTTCACACTTTTTTCCCCTCTTTCCCCCTCCAACCCGCTCCCCTCAAACAGTAGTCACGTGAAGAAATGAAAACACTTTATTTCCGTTTACTAGTAATCCCCAATGCGTAGTGCAGATAGAACCATTGAAAATACTAAAATATTGGTTGGAAAAGTAGCAATAAATCGAGAGCTTTAGAATTTCACACCTTTCGATATAAAAATGGCGGAAGAAAAAATTCAAGAGAAGCAATTTCACAGTTGTATTAGATAAACATGTCAGCTGAGCTGGAAAGATGGTCTTTACTCGATTGATAAGTTCAGTAAACATATATAATATCTCAATACGACCTTGGGAGTGAGAAGAAAATGAGAAAACTTCAGTTCTTCGACCATTCTACAATATCATAACATTGTAGATGGTCGAATGCACGGTGCTAAAAATAGAGAAATTCATCTTAACTATTTTTTTTCTTCATCACGAAGAAGTATATTCAATGAAATGTTTATCAGACCCAAGATAATTTTATGCTCTTTAATTATTATGACATTCTATTTCTGTGAATTCAATCAGTTTTGAGATGATGAACAAACAAACAAACAAGATATTACACGCATTTTACGTCTACCAAGTGTAGCTATCACGCTATAAACTCACATGATCGTAATTTTGAATATCACTTCGGTTTTCATAGTTAAGTCACTTACCATTCAAATTCTATTTCTAATTCATATTCAAATACTTTAACTCTTCTTCCTAGTTGGATCTGGCACCTCCACCCGTGTATATAGTCTCGCCACCATCACAAGTTATGAGCTTTGAAGTTTCTATTAAGAGGATGGATGAAAACGCATTTTCAAAGTTAACTCCTGGATCAGTAATTAAATTTCAATCTGTATCCAGGTGAAAAAGTATGATCACAGACAGAGCAGTTCTGGTATCCAAGTGAATTGTTTTGTTTTTCAAATAAATAAGATGAGATGGTAAGTTGTCTCTCGTAGTGCCCCATCCAAACGATTTTACTCTCATCCATAGCCTCAATTGAGAAACGATGATTTCTGTTTTCAATTTCGATGCTAGTGGAAAAATGGTAATAATTTGCAAAAAATGTACACAAATTATGCTTTCCAAGTTTTTAATTAAAGAATGTGAATGTGTGAATTTTCAGATATTTAACAATTAAAAAAACATCGAAAATTCATGATTTCACGTGTTCATTTAAAATCTCGAGAAGAACTCATGATTTTTTTTCATAATTATCTGAATCCATTCATGCATATTTGCAATAATGTCTACATTTTAATGGCAACAAGAACAGCCTTATTAGGAATGTTGGCCAACTTTCATGTCAAAAAATATGAAATGTATAAAGATAACTTCTGGTATAATGCAATGAGAAAATGTCTTCCTCTAACAATATCCGAGCATTCGAAATCCAAATTACACGGAGATCGTTAGGTTAAGAAGCCAACGGCTATCCACTTAAATTGTAGGAACATACACAAAAATTCCAATTTCAATTTTGAAAATTCAAGGCTCAGAGAAACTCAATAAATTGAGGGTATTTTTGAGGTTGAATTTTATTTGTATATATTCCAGGTGGATGTATACATTTGAAAATCCGTTGAATTCTCAAAAGCATTCACGATTTATTGCGTTTTCATTTTCAACTCATCTTGTATTTCGGCAATGTAGTTGTAATATCGTAAATCATTTTGCATAGTTGTAGTTGTTTCAAGTGAATAACAATTGCGTTTTTAGCAGATTTTCACTGTCCATATATATATATATATATATATATATATATATATATATATATATATATATATATATATATATATATATATATATATTTATATACATCAACAATTCTACAGCAAGCTATTTTCCACATTTCATTCCATCAGCAGTTAATTATAGAATAATGTGCTTTCCTAATTGATAAAATAGCTTGACATAATAACACGGCAACACTGCAGGTCTATGGCAGATTCAATATTAACACCTGGAAATAAATTAGCAAACTCATAACAACATCTGTGAAATATTACCTGGTTTTCGAGAGAAGCGTTACGTGCGTTTTGACTCTCAGATTTTAGCTTTTGAAATCTGTCAATTGCAGAGGGTGTATGTGAGAGGGTGTGAGAGAGAGGGAAAGAGGTATAGTTACCTAAAAGTATGCTTTCATGTTGTTCACTATGATTTCATAAGTCAATTATCGCTGGCGATAGTAGTAACTGAAGTCACCGTTGGGCGTGGGTTCGAGTCCTGCATAAGGCATGGGTTTTCGTAAACGTCCTTTTTACGTCCTCTTCATCGTTTTATTATCATTCGCTCATTTGTACCCCCGTATAACCTAGCTGTAGGTGGGGTCGTTAAGCAACATGAAAAAATGAATGAATATTAAGAGCGTTCAAATTTTGAGTGTTCAATCTGATTTGTTTGACTGAAACTTGACAAATGTATGTATATGAACTCGAATGACTATGGAAATAAAAATAAAAAAATGAAAATATTCTCACTTCGATTGGAATTACTTGGCTTATTGCACTGAGATGACAAACGTATATAATTAGACGAGCTTTAGCGAGGATATAATTTGACATACTAAAAAAACTTGGTGTTCGTTTCTATGTTTTTTTTTTTTTTTTGTTTTATGTTTTTTTTCGTCTCTCCACAGGTCAAACGGCTACAGCTATCAACTTCAAACTTTTTTCAATATGGTTCCTCATCTAACTCAGATCTGTATTGTTTTGAGGCATTATCGAGCGGTAACTTTTTTTTTTATGAATTTTAGAAATTTCAAAATACCCATTAGAATAACATGGCGAAAAAAAAGAAATTTTGAGAAAACATGTTTTCTAATAGGTAAACGACACTAAGGAAAGAAATGAAATAAGAAATGAGAAATAATTTTGAAGATTTTGATCGCCAATTCTATAAGGCTTGTTGAACATAATCATCATTGTTTTTATTGTTTGGAGTGTCATAAATCCGATAGTATTAGAATTAACCTATTTTCGAAATTCAATTCATCAATTCCGCAAAATCCAGTCGACCGTCAAATTCAGGAGATCCAAATTTGAAAATGTGTAGTTTCGTAACGTTTCATGTTCATTGTCATGATCGGCGAATCTATGTTGCCTTGCGACCTGTTGATATCATACGAAAATAGAACAAACAAACAAACAAACAGAAGCTTCCATATTTATCATCCAAAAATGTGAATTAATCTCTATAATGGTCATTAAACTTCTATTGTTCCTTACGGCGCAGGTAACTGGCCCTTTCGGCGGAAATAGACGCTCTAACGTCAGATTGAAAGGGAAATTCAAAGAGGAAGTGATATGTGAGAATAATTATAAAAACAAATTCAAGGAGAAAAAATATTTTTTCTGTTTCTGTTCATTTTTTCTTGCAAAAGATATACCGGTACTATGTATTGATATAATCATCTCACAACGTTTTGTGTCGTCTTGTTTAACGAAGTCACGTTGTAAAGTTTTAATAAACTACACATTATGTTCATTTAACATAATGAGCTTCAACTACTTTCGTTTTTTTCCTGTATAATTATACTGAATGTATTCACCAAGAACGTTAAAATAACATTGCGGTTGCGATTTGTCCAGAGAAATAAATGAAAATACACAAGAGAAAAAAAATAACACAATATTAAACACGGAACTTTAACTATCTGGAATTAAAAATGAATTTATGTTTATTGTTAGTAGAAATTCTCTTGGGACTTGATGAAGAGAATGAAAAACTTAATTATAAGTACCGAGTTTTTAACAAAAGGTTTTTGTCCGGACTAAGAGTTGGTTTTGTTGGGATGGTGTGATGTTGCCACGCGCTATAAAACCATCTTTTAAAGTACGTATGCACATTACCAATTATGCCGTCACAATTACTTCATACTTCGCCATCAGATGAATTCAGTTCTGAATATTCTTTCAAGATATATAGTTGGTGGAATATAATGAAAAATAGTGAGATGAAGCAGTAACATAATCGGAAAACATATAGTTATAAGACTATATATTTTTTATATTACTCTTCATGTCTTCTATATAGCCACCCAACTTGTTGCGTTTTGAACTGAAGTCAATTCGGGGGTAGTTTTCATTTCTGTGTGAGTCATAGGTTTTTGTGTAGATCATTTATCTCATTAATTCATCCCTCATTCGTACTCCCAAAACTGTTCATGAGGTGTTATATTTATATATTTTCCATCTCGTCCACGAAATATGAAATTAATTTCAGTTATCATAATAATTTTCATGCATTTTTTACTATGGATAATTCAATTTCATGGACTATTCAATTGTATTATCTAGCTTGATTATCGATCGAATAGCCAGGGGAATATACGTGAAGGACTGGACTGACGTATCTTCTATTAAATATCACTATCGGTTGGGAGTGTTGAACATGCATTGTGTAGTATGTGATAATTAATACCCCTTAGGGCCTCCCAAACAATCTGCATTGAATACTTGGTAGTATTTCAACGTTGGTAACATGATTTGCTAATCCTATTCCAGACAAACTCTATTGAATAGATTTCACTCCAGTCACGCTGTTGCTAGTTGATGAGCCAATTGTTGAGTTTTAAGCTTATTAGAATTCATTTGTTTCAACATATACGAATACGTTATGAAATGTGGTTGACAGATTCCAACAAGACAGCCAAACATTTTCAGACTAATTAAATGTTCTGTTATAAAAGTAAAAGCGAAGCTATTAAAAACTTGCATAATTTGTTTACCATACTGAACTAAACACAGTCTGAAAATGACGTATTCAGAGTAAATTCAAGAAAAGTTATGAACATAGAATATTTTCTATATATGAATGGATATTTCATTTTGGTGACGTGGAAAAGTTTTTCCGGAACTTGGCAGAAATTCGTTGTTCTTAAGTGAATATAATGATGGCATAAAGCATAGTCATTTTTGTGCACCAAAGGACCATATGACAATATTTTCACCGGATAAATAGTTCCTTATATTGTAACTCATTCAACAAAATGTGAATCGTCAAGTGACAATTGAGAATTATTCATGATAAAATCAGAATGAAATAGGTAATTACTATATTCAGAGATAACACCAGCTCAAAGATAAACTAGGAAAACGAAGCATAAGTGTTGGGAGATAAACGATATATGCATATTCATGTGAAAAACTATGAGCGTATACTATATAAAACTATGAACACAATTCAATCCCAGAAACTATCAAGTTACGGCTTGTCTTTTCTGCTTGTTGCTTATTTTTTCATCGTTCAACGATATCATTGATTTTTCATTCTGATCCACTCGATAGCTATCAATTGATCTATAAAACTACATAATAACTCATTCTCTTCAAAACGTCTGATTTGATCTATGGAGGACTGATGAATTGTTTGTACAATTCTTACGTTCCAATTTCGTGAAAATTTGAATTTATTGGAAGGTATTTATTTTTACAATTTTTCTTCTTCGAGTTATTCTTATGAGGTTTCTAGAAATTCAGAAATGATCTACAAACCCCTTCTTTCAATCCGTCTTGACGTGGTTTATCGTGGTTTCCCACAGTCCTCCAAGTGAATGCTTGGATGAAGTACTAATTGGCCACGACCTTCAATTAGTAGAGTGATAGGCTTAGTTATACTTGATCCCTTTCTCTCCTTTTTTTCTTATTGATTTTTTATCCTTGTTTAATATGATGAACTTTACATCTGCTGCCATTGGAAAAAGTGAACATTGCCTGAGAGACTTAGTCCAAAGTGTTAGATACCAACATTCGTGTGTTTGGATTATTCCTAATACTTATGTGTTCCAAACTTTCGGCGACTGAAGACTTTTATCTGCGATGAAGAAGTGTGGTCACAGACAGCGTAGATCTGGAGCCATAGTTCATTGCTTTTAATTTGAAATAATAATAAAATGAAGGAAATCCATTGTCGGTGCGACTCGGCCTATTCTTTAACTAAACTGGCATCGAAGTCAAACCGGGCAACTAGCATCGAAACGTGCCAAAGACCGGGGTTCGTTTCCTGCCATGATCGGCAATGCGGACATATATTTCTCGTGGTTTTCTACTGACGTATAGTTTCGACATAACAAATGGGAAATCTATGACTGTAACGGCAATTATTTGCTGGGAAATCTTCTATTTTCATATCAAGCTTCTATAAATAGTCACGTACTTGTTGTCATAGCAACTTGAGCAGACCGCTCAGCGGACATAGCGTTTGAACGTTTCGAACAGTTTAAGAGAGTTGTATCGATTGGCGGCTTCTTTCTACTGCCCTCAGGACGGATGCTGTGCGGTCAGAGCACATGTCAGTTTTGACTAGCAGCTTTAGTCATAACAAGAGGACGTTCTAGCCTGTCTCGCTCAAATACTTTCTACATTATCTTGTCTCCATTTCTGTCCCTCACTTATGAACACAGAACAGGATTTAATTTGTAAAAGTGAAGGAACCAGAACATGAAGTGAAGTTTCATCCCCCCTCCCCATCCATCCAAAACACATGGCTTTAGACATTTTTTTTTTAATTATATTTTTTTTGGCCCACAGATAACATGGTATACCTAGCACACGTCATGTAACACAATGTCGAAAAAAAGAAATGTTATGCAATATATAGAAACATACACAAATTCATACAAAAACATGATAGAGTAATAACCATATTGAGTGGATATATATATATATATATATATATATATATATATATATATATATATATATATATATATATATATATATATATATATATATATATATATATATATATATATATATATATATATATATAATTTCTGATGCTCATAGTCGTACACTGGAACTAAGATTGAATCTTTTTGTGTACTTATCTAAACCTCATTGTACACCTTGTGTTATGTTATCGAATTGTTATCGAATTGTCATTGTTGAATGGAAATATTTTTCATATTTTTTTCCGTATTCTCTCGTACCTTCCATTCATTCTTTCATTTTACAATTTCAATAATAACTTCTCAACATCTAATTGCTACCAAAAACCAGAAATAATTCTGATCACATTCGGAACGTTTGATTACGTTCGATTACGTTTGGAATACATTTCATGTGAACACACTGAAAGATGCAGCATCAACAAAAACAAAACGAAGAGTAAAAGTCCCGCTCATTCAATCACATTTCCCAAACAATCGAACCCCAGATTAATTACGAATAATCTCCACCCCCTGATACATCCAGTCCACCACTGTGTTCTCAAAGTTTTACACGCTCCATTCAAGTGAGCATCGAGTATTATTTATCGTCATCGACTTTGATAAACGATCTATCGAGGCTGACAAATGATTATTGCTTGAGAGAAGGTATTCGAGATATTACACAGCGCCAATGTATAAGGTGTAATATCGGTCAGAACAGATAATGCATAGCTTGGAGATTTCAAATCGTTGAATATCGAGGAAAACACATCAAATGATGTATTTTGAGGAATGAGCGAGGAGCGAGGAGATATCGTGAGAAATACATTATTAGTGGAAAATGACTTTATTGATTTGAAAAAAAATTGTTCGATTTGGAATAACGTCAATCTGGACTGTATTTGTATCGCTTTTCATGTTTATTGTTATTTGCTCATGTTAATAATTGTATGAGATCATTTTACTCCATATTTGCCCTGTATCTGCTTAGTGAATGATGGAAATATATGAGCGAAATGAATGAAATAATAAAACCGGATTACGTGATAAAATAATCATGAATCATCATAATCAAAACAAAAATTCATTCTCATGTTGAGCTCATGTTGATATGCTTATAACTAGTCTACCATATTTGATTCAATCATGCCCAGAACTTCATATTATTGGAGAAATTTCTCATTTCTGTTCTCTCTTTTACATTCTATATATCGTTATAGATAGGTAATTTTATACCTCTACTCTAATCCATTATATTGTATTGTGATCAATAACCTGGATCCTAGTACGGAGGGAATCCACTGACGATAGTAAACAGCGAACACATATTTTGTTCTTCATCCCATAACATATTTCAAGTATCTGTATGAATTCCATCGGAATTCTATCCATATTCAAGTTCCGAACCTGCCAAATTCTTATTGTAAATATTTTGTGTCATGTCGAAGGCAACTCAATGATTATTGGAGACATATTCTAATAGCTTGAGTATATTTTATGCACTCGAAATATAGTATACATACAGATTCACTTGGAATCAGTCCAAATTAAGAAATAATCGAACAATATATTTCTCAAATATTCTCTTCTGCTCATGATTTTTTGAAGTTTTTCACCAAGTAAATTTTTCGAAATATGATCAGAAAGTTCACTTAAAACATACTTATCATTGAAGTAACAAAGGACATAGCTGAATAAACAGTTCTTGAATTTTGTCGCAGTTAATCTAGTTTTACTGGTAAACTCTTCATTATAGAGTACTACTAAGTACTAACATAATTATTTGTCATGCATTCAACACTTGATTCCGGTGAGGAGCCAATCCAATTAACAACCTATATTGCCACTTCAACAATGTGTTGTAGGATCTTCAGCATAACAATTCCAGTACATCAATTTTATTGGAAGTCATCCAATCATAATGAAACAGAAAGAGACAAAGAGTTGAAGTCACAAATGTACTATATCGAATGAGCCACATTCATGGAATAGTTTTATTATTTCTTAAGGTAATCAGCGGATATGAGAAGGAATCGTTCCGTTTGTTCTTAGTTTTTCGATGGAAACTAAAATTGTGTGGGAAATTAATGAAGAAATACACTATTTCTTCGAAAACATGTTTCGGTTCTGCATAAAATCACATACTCAGGCAAAAGTTGGAGCAGGAGAGTGAAAACCGTTTCAATAAAGAGTCCCGAAACCCTAAACCACATGTGTTTATAAGGTCAAAATGATTTATGTATTTGCAATGTCATTTCTAGACTCATTTCGAATTCTTGACACTTTTTGGCTGATATATAATATCATATATGATATATATATGGCTGATATAGCATTCTTTTCAGGTAGATCAGAACTAAATATGAAAATCTACTTTACAGTGGAAGTGTGACAAAAGTGTAAAAGTGTGAAAGTCAATTTTAAAAGTTCACAGTAAAAGTGATGCGTAATCATGGTACTGCAGCGACTACGAAAAAAAAGTTATTTCTCAGAAAACCAAATATCCTAAAGAACGGATAACGTTTCATTACTAATTAATTATTTTCAATAATTATTCTACATTAACTAACATAATTAATTAGAGCAAATCGGGATATATGACTATTCACAATTTTCTCCAATAAACCCTGATACACAAGGTACAATAAATTAAATCCATTGATCTATTGAGTGATGAATGAAACTAGAAACGAAACAAAAATAAGTTGTATACTCAAAAATATGCTTCAAATGTCAAGTTTCGTTAAAATTACCTCAACTGAAGATAGACAGCTCATGTCATGTAGGAAAGTAAAACATTTTAGCTCTGCATTTACATTTGTTTGCTATTCTACATTCTCCTTCTTTTTATAATCTAGTTCCTTCTTCTTCCGTGAAAATTAGTTATAACTTGAAAACAAGTTGAGTGCGTTTACGATGTCTGAACGAAAGCGAGAATAGACACATCCGGTTCATGTCCTGCATCAACTGATGTTCCTAATTAGCAATCTACAGGAACGCTCTGGAGTCTGGAGTCTGGAAGAGGAACATGCTCCAGTAACCAAACAAGGTTCTCATAGCGCGTCGGAGCTCAACTTATTCACTGCAATGCGACGTTGCTACGGTTTATAGTATATATATTGGAATGTCATTGCAGATAATTGCAAAATTGATGTCAGTTATCATTCAATGATAATGACTCATTAAAATGAAAAACAATTCATTTTTCCATCTTGTTGAAATATACGACAATTGAAATTTCGTTTTTTTATTATTTTCAATATTTGTACTGATAAAGTTAGGTAGTGAATATCAACTAGGGCAAAAACGTTTTGAGTTGGGGTTGCCATTTGCCATTGGGTACTACTCTTGAACAAAAACATGGAATCTAATACAATCTCAGATAGCGTATATACATTCCCTTAAACATATTTCTTTTGTATGTTTCATGATAGATTTTGAAACTCGACATATTCAGAATCATGGATATGACTTTCTGTTGAAAATTATTAACTTTATAGATGATATCTTTTTATTTCGTTATAACATGACATAATATACAGTTTTGTAGAGATAACTTTCTATTACCATTATCTGACTTTGAGCGTTATAACACATGTTTAGAACATAGTTTGATCGTTATAACATAACATATTCAGAAATATACTTATAACTTTCTATTAATAATATTTGAAGTTGAAGATTTGAATTTACAGCTCAATTTTCATCATAATCGAACACTTCCGTACATTTTCCATTCCGATATACATTGCATTTTGTCAGGCCTACATTTCGTTGAATCTCGATCCGAGGTTAAAGGTACTTAATTATTGTGTGACAAATTCCCGTTTGATCGTTCGTGAATTTTGAGAAAGTCTCACATTTGCTTTATCGACAAATATTATTTGGATGTTATGAAATATCATATTTTTCAATTTTGCATCTCACACCGCTAACATTATATGAACATTTATACTGTCAATATCGATTTGAATAAATTTGTAACGTATATCACTGAGTTTATTCATTCCATAATATGTTATATACATACATTATTTACTGCGACAGAGGAACAAATCCAAAGTTATCCGATATATTTGTTTGTGTGAATAATAATATCTCTCCTGAAACTGAAACATTCTACTGGAATGAAAAGTAATTACTTTTTCTCACATGCTGTTTACAGTTCTTGACAGTTTTCTGAACAACAATTAGACTTGTAGATTTTCTTCTTTTCTCTGTTTTCATATTCACAAAAAGCTGCTAATGGAAATTGCAAACACAAAATGTGAATCGTGCAAATGTGTCAAAGTCTTTCATAACACGTCACAAAAGAATGGAAAATAAAAATAATAACTTCATTTAGATGGAATTATACGTTGAACCAGCTTCTTTGCAGAACTTATATTCTGATAACTATATCCTAGCAATTACATACATTACAACTATACTAGAAAAGTTTGAAATCATTCGAAATATTGGGAATCATTTCATATATGTGATTGGAAACATAGTTTTTGTGGTGTCTTGTCCGAACGATCCTATTACTTATTATTTCAGCCCTCATTGGTGGACACTGACTTGGTGTCCAATTTCGATTTTGATATAAAATAATTCACAGTAGGAGTTTTCGGTTCGATCCTAAGAACGATGAAAATCGAAATCGAAATATAAAAATTCAATTTTGAAAATGAGTCAACTGAAACGGAAGAATAAAAATTGAGGAAACTGAATAGTATTAGGTTACGAATAATTAAGGAACAGAAAACGTTCCATAAGACGGAATTCATTCAAAAAGTGAATATTATGGAGAGAAAAATGATTTTTGGAAACAATGAGTTAATTTATTTTTATACTCGCAAAAATGAACAGATAGTTGCTATCCCAATAGTGGAAAGTGAAAAGTACAGTAACAGTGAAGAGTAAAGTGAAGTGAAAGGTAAAGTAAAGTAAAAAGTAAAGTAAAGTAAAAAGTGAAGTGAAGTAAAAAGTAAAGTATAAAGTATGAATTAGACTGGTATTCATATTATATTCAGTGGAAAAAACCCGATCATAAACAAAATATATATAGACAAATTACGTGCCCCCACCGTACATGATAAAAAATGAATGAATTGCGTTAAAATCTGTATTTTATCGTAATATCTGGTGAGATGTCATCCATCGCCCACATGGATGACGCCCACATACGCAAGTTCTGATTCTTTTCTAGGACTGATAGTTGGTATAAATACTGAACTGCAAACCAGTTCATTGCAATTCGTCCAAGAAAGCGTACAAACTAAACAAACAGTAATTCTGGCAATCTACGTCCTGAGCATTATTTTATTAATTTTATACATCAAGATTTGGAAGATAATACAGTTTTATTACATCCAATTTTATTTCAGAATCATACAAATGCACTCAATCATGACTGAACATTGACATATTTTCACAGGTTGACAGCTATGAACATTGATGAAACAATCAATTCACATTTTAAATCTGAATATACACTTGATCAAATATCCTCTACAAACCACGAATCCCCAATTATGAACTCGAATTAATAATTTAACCCATTCAACACTATCATTATGATCATAAAAACATGCCAAGCTATCGACAATTATTGAACAATCATTAGTTGAAGCCGTATCTCAATTGGACGTCATACATAACCATTTCAAGGATCGTAGTACTCCTGTTAAGGGAGTGCATTGCATAGTGTTTATACAAAAATAATATAGGAATGCACTCATAATATTTGTTTGCATGTTCACAAACCAGTGTAATTTGATGGAAAGCTTAGAACTCCACGATAATTTTATGTTTTAGTTAATTCAATCACTCTTAACGTCAATGGATACTAAGAATGTGATGAAATTCACTGACGCATTATCTCAGAACTGATTGAATTCACAATTATAGAATCCCATATTGAATAAAGAGCATAAAATTACCATGAAACTGTAAGCTTTTCATTCAATTACACTGGTTTGTGAACATGAAGAAAAAAATATGACGATACATTTCTCTATTTGTACGAGCACTGTGCATGCACCACCTTAATCTCATTTCTAGCATTACCCGATGTAAACGGTCCACATCTGTCAATCAAGCTTATTCTTGCTGTCACTTGGTCACACTGCTCTATTAGTATACTGTACAGTGACTCGGGTCTGCCAACTCGACTGACGCCAAGTATACTCAATTAGCGGTTGTCTCCAGAGGTGGGGACAGTGGGGACATGTGAAATGTACTACTAATTGACAGTCGATTTGATGAAATTATAAGAGTGGTGTTCGGTATTTTGAAAATTAAGTTCTGCTGTAACAAGGTTCTATCGATATTCCTGGTGATAACTAGATTCACGATACGAAATTTCATGAATGACACGTTCTTATACATGCTCACTGTAAGTAACATTGATTCTAGAATTGACTTATTGGTATTATTGTAGAGTTCGAAAGAAGTATACTATACAAGTGCAACAAGTGAATACAAACACTATATATTATATATATATATATATATATATATATATATATATATATATATATATATATATATATATGTTGTACTGTGTTCTCGGGTAGACCGCGTTCTCTCTTTCTGGATAAAATTGCGGTCCCATCTTGTCTCCTTCTCCAACGTTTCGGCAGGATGTGACCTGCCAACTTCAGGGATTCTTATTTGCAGTTCGGTGAGCTTCGATCGAAGCTCACCAAGCTGCAAAGAAGAATCCCTGAAGATGGCAGGTCACATCCTGCCGAAACGTTGGAGAAGCAGACAAGGTCCCGAATGGGACCGCAATTCTATCCAGAAAGAGAAAACGCGGTCTACCCGAGAACACAGTACAACATATAATCCAATCCGCAAAGACATTCGACAAAACACATATATATATATATATATATATATATATATATATATATATATATATATACATATATATATGAATACATAATATCAATATATATCAGATATATACTCAATCACTGAAGTGCGTATCAAGATTATTGATAATATTTCATCCAATGGTACATTCACTTGTTGCAGTTCTTCTATATTCTTACCGAATACAACCAACGGTTTTAAAAGTGCTACTAAAAACACAACATCAAATTCAATGTGAGTTAGAACAAGATGTTGAAACTCCAACCGTTAGTAACGAATACATAACTAAAAAAAAAACGGTCGACTACTGTGAGTAGAAAGTCTTTCAACAGCTTCAAAAGCTAGAATTTCTATTGCAGACGAGCAATAGGCTAACTTAAAGGAAGAGTAAAAGTAAACAAAAGAGAACAAAAAGCTCAAGAAAATAAAAGAAAACACACAATAAATACAAGAAAGGAAATTTCAATGACTAGCGAGAAAGAAGCTTATGTCAATAAAAAGATACTTTTGTGAAAAGTCAACAACGTGAGTTCCGTATAGTCTAGAGATGATAAGTCAACACAGAATATGTTTTATTGAAGTTTAGAAAGCATTAATATACAAAAGAGAGATAGAAATATCATATAACATCCCATTTTATAGCACCAAATGTTATCGATTGAATCAGTAAGAAATAAGAATAATATAATATTCTTGCTTCACTAGGATATTCTCTGATTAGCTGCTCAAAAATGGTATAACATGTTACAGTGATATACTTCTCTGAGAAAACCCGGCACCTCCACTCAGGCGAAAAGGATACAACTTTTACACGGTACCTACTATGGATACACAACAGAGCTCAACGTTGTTCTAGTTCTATGAAACCTATCACATAAGCCATCAAGATCGGCTACTCAGGCTTTCAGCTAATTTGTCTGTAGGTAATCTAGGCGGCGATGTTTCAATTTTACATTGACTTCTCAGGCCATAAGACCTCTGTAGATACTGTAGCTAGGTTATATAGACGATCTAGGTGGCGTCGATTGCGTATTTAGATATAGAAAAGTTTCTTAGCACTGGATTTGATCGTCAGCTGAGAGAACATGGGAGAAATCCAAGTTGCCGATCCATCGTAGATAGTCATTGTCCTAGACGGTACACACAAACAATTATACAGCCGTCACAATATTTCAGGTTTGATTCAGGTTAGGTTGGTGAGGTGTGTGTCAAATAAAATTAGTGAAGCAAAGAAGCCAAACTCCCAACTTCTTCAACTTCGATACAAGTTGTTCAAAAAGTAGTTAAGTACAGTTTTTTTTATACCTAGTACAGTATTTATACCAGTAGCTTGAATTGGTGTCACTGTCACACGGCCAATTTTGGAGTGGGTAATCAAAACAATTGGAGACTGATATATTCGAATCTGTCCAAGTGTGTAATGCTACGACATATCACAGAATTGTACATCTCTCAATAAAACCCGGCACCACCACCTACGCTGAATGGGTTGTTATTACAGCGCTGCTGAACAGCCTAAACGGCGGCGCATGTTCATGTGACCATCAGACCTTGAAGATTTATTTTTTATTGTTGTTGTATTCACCCTTAATTAGCATAAATCAACCTGAACCCAATCCCAAACAGTGTGTACTACCCAAACCCAGCAATCCTATCTTGAACTAAAATGAGACTAACCTAAAATCCCAGCTGTGATATACTTATATCCAAGAAAGAAGGAGCGTACCACTAGTGTTGTGAGATAGCAGGGATGGTCGCTCGGATCCTTCAAGTTTCAGAAAACAACATGTAATAAAGGTTTGACGAATGCTCACTTCGCCATTTATTGGACCGTTGCTTTATGCTAACGTTGGTATTTTTGTTCCGATTATTCTTGTTTGTTGTGTGAACCGCAAATGAACCTACATCAAACCAATCTAACCTTACAAACTAATTTTAATCGATTTTATCGCTGCTGAAACTAACCTATTAAGTACCGTGATCAGGAGTTATCCATTTTCATTATGTACTTTAGCTGTACAATAAAAAGCTACATCGCTATTCTACTCTGAATGACTAGATTTATTCATCAGTAAATTATGTTGTTTTAATTATCACTCTATAATATCTCTGTTGCCCATTCAGTTCTGCGGATGTATTATTTTAATGGTTGTAAAATTCAATATGAAATATGATCCGTGAGTTTAATTCAAATACATTCTGTTCTTTCATTTTTTTTAACTGCCACTGAAGTCCCATTAATTAGTGTTCTGTAATGTGTGACCATGTTACGTTATAATTAACCGCACAAACACACACATAGAGGCAGTCAGTTTGCACTCCACGAGATCCAATAACGATGTGTTGTTTCCATCCTTTTCTCTTTTCCTTTCTCTATTCTCTCTCGCTTTCTCTCTCTCTCTCTATCTCTCCCTCTCTCTCTCTCTCTCTCTCTCTCTGAAGGCTTTCATCTCTTGGTACGCGAACATGTCGTTTACTATCTATCTCTGACTCATCTCACTCTCTCGCTTTCATTCTATCTTCATCTCTCTCTCTACACAATTCTTCACACTCTCTACAATTTTACACATGTCAAATGTACACCGGAAGTGGAATTCGACGCTAGCGCCACGTCCGCCACTGCTGGCAAGTCCACGAAATACAAAGCAAGCGTACCCTATTGGCCTCGAGCTGGAAAACCAATTGAGAGGACGGCGTGATCGGACGGGCGGAGGGTGATGGAGGGGAAGGAGGGTGGTAGAGGACGGAGGGTAGTGAAAAGGCAAATACGTGAAATGATTGGAAACTCGGCGTGAAAATTAAGTTAAATCCGTGATGACGTAGAAAAAGAATGTAGTTGAATGGTATTGGCATGTGGTTTTAGCAGGTCGTAACGCATTCGTACCAACGGGATAAAGATTTATTTTTGCGTATTGTGAATAAAAGCTTTTCGGCATTCATATTCACTTATTATATTTCAGTCATCACGATATCATTAAAAGCAGAATATTATTTTCAAAAAATCACGATAGTGATTTGGAGTATATTACACATATAAATGAGGTGAGAAGATATTTTTTGTACATGGTAACACTGGTACATATATTGTTAAACCGTTGATCCCCACCTAGGCAAACATAAATATTATGTCATCAGCACAGATTTTTTGACATTTTTTGACATCAGACATTTTGGATCACACTTCAAATAAGTGACCCAGTATTAATATGTGTGTGATTGTGGTTCACTCGTTCGTAAATTACTATCTCAAATGGTAATGCTTGGAAATATAACGGTTATATACGTGGTCATACATTCATATTGTCAACAATCTTCCCCAAATTATCAACCAATATGGCTGACCAATTCAAGAAAAGGATTTGACAATCTATGTGCCTGAAAACAGTGGCCGCTATATAGGCGGATATCAAGAATACCTTTTGGACTAGGACAATAGCTGTATACGCAACTGCGCGTTACAACTAGTCGCGAGAAAAATCGCGAACCACTGAGTACCTCCCGAATCATCAACTCAATTGGATGCATATGAGTGAAGCAAATTACATGAGATCAATCGATAAAACATGCATGATCATATTAGTGAGTCCATATATGATGATACCATCTTCTATCTATCATCTATTATTACTATCAATATAAGAAAGTTCACAAGTAAATCGAAGAAACTAGTGAATGCGTCTCTATGTTTTCACGTCCATAAACCTCACAACTAAATTCATGTGATAAAATAGAGTACATACATAAGGCGATAGGTAGAGCAAAAAAGAGAGTGTAGAAGAAGGGGAGGATAGAGCTAAATGAAGGAGATAGAAAGCGAGAAAATGACTGAGAAAACTAAGGGAATAGAGAGAGAAAAGTGGGAATTAGGAAAGAGAGAGAAATCATCAACGATGTGACGAAAGTGAAAGAGTAAAACGAAGAAGGTGAAGTTAGCTTAGAGGCATGAGAAAAGCAACAGATGATGTATTTAATAATACACTCTACTCTTTCGATGAAGTGAGTTTTTATTTGTTTATTATACAAGCAAGATAAGTTTTTTGAGTAATCTTATTCATATTCGCTCCGTTGAATACGTTACTGTAATATTATTTTATACTCTTAATTCACTTGTTTCAAAACTAGAAAACATACAAATGATTATTACAGCTCTACTAATAATAAAACAAGCATTTTCCCTAAGCACCTTGAATGATCTATACATGTACATCTTCTCTGAAACCAACACGCTTTCTTGCCAATCACCTCATTGAAAATAACTTCCCAGACCCAGTTCACTCCAAGAGACTGGGACTTGGATTTGTTATCATTCACTGAAAGTTCTTAACACTATGGCAACATGAGATAATATTTAAGTCACTCTTCTTACATTGCTAAATCTGCTGATAACGCATAGCCTAACCCAATGGAAGGCTGAGGCCCTTTTGCCACGACATTCCGAACCTGGTTAGCTGTGGATCTGATGTCCACTTAAAGAGCTAGTTACTATGGAAACCCAAATAATAAAAAAAAATCACGGTATCTCCATTTCGTAGCCCACTCATAATCATCCTGACCTGGAATTTTGTGATCATTACAACAGAAATACACAAATATTTGATATGTTGCTTTGATATTCAGTTATTCTGTTATTTATTAGCGAATCAAAGTCTTATATCTCATAGTCTACTGGAGCTAGCTAAGCCAAGAACATTATTTCAAGTAGTCGAGGTAAATATCAAACGTTGAATTGACTTTCAGATTCTATTTGTTTTTACAATCACAATCAAGTTCGACCGATATGCCTGTTACCACTCCATGAAATAAAAAATATAACGATTGTTTTCTTTCAGTCAGTTTGTTTTGATTTCAATTTCAATTATGTTATTTGAACTGTGAGCGAACTCGTATTCGGAAACTTCCTATCGAAAGAGTTGAGTTTTTATAAGTTGACTACCGGTGATGATTTTAACTTTATTTTAAAACAATGGAAAGTATTCACACACAGCTGCTGTACATCTGCTTATTGTTTTGATATTTCGAAAACTAAAAGAAGAAGACTCTATGTATACAAGCACTTTGATGATTTCAAGAAATATCCGTTGGAGTTAACTTGTTGATTCAGCTGTCAAAGACTGTTGCCAAATAGTTGTTGAACTAGAGAGTATCTATTAAAATATAGATTTGAGTCCATTTGCAGACTCTACGGCTCACTAAACTGAGTTTTTTTCTATAACATAGATACTTGATACAAAATCATTGTTTCCCAATGGAGGCTATGAACGAAAGACAAAAAGATTGTTTGAACGGGGAATGAATGAAAAATAGCGGAAAAATAATAATTGAAGGATGAGTTTTTGAAATGCTTGTATGTTGGCAACCAGCATATCGTTTTGATAATATCGAAGAGGTATGAAAGAATTTGTCACTTTTTCAAATTGGTTTACACAAATTTCTTCTACTGCAATGTTGTTATTCAATCATAGATTTCCATTTTATATTGTCATTACAATTTATTCCATAATTTATACTGATTTTATGTACTGTACTTTTGTATTGAATGGTTGATGGATATTATAATTAATATAATCAGTGAGTTGTAGCATACTCACCCTACAGTTCGCGAAACTCGTAGCGCAATCCAAGCGAGTGAAATAAGTCACTCAGTTGACTTACTTTCATACAAACTTTCATTTCATTTGATTTATTTTTATCCGCATTATAAATCACTTGAAAACAGCTCATTATGAGCGTTCTTGTATTATATTGCATTCAACGATATAAGTGAAGTATGACTTAGAGAAGAAGAAGAAGAAGTAGAGAAAAAAGAAGAAGAAGAACAATAGTATCAGGAAGTGATTCAAGAGTAGACAAAACGTAGGAAAAGAAACTGTTTTTCCTGACGATAATTCTTTATCAAGACTTCTTTGTTATATTTTCAATCTTGATGTGGAAATCGATCTGATCTGATGTGTGCTCGTGATGAATTGGATCATACTAGGAAAACGCCATATATGCGTTGTTGGACGAGCGAATAGTAATAGTATGGGTAAAAATGGGTAAAAACTGCTTCGAGTGGTACCAATTTAGCATATTTTATGTATTTTCTTCGAAATGGCTGACTCGATCAAGCTGAAATTTTTTGAAATGTGTATCAAAATGTTATTTAACTTCAAGCAAAAATTCATTTTCTTGGAAAATACAAATAGGAATATTTTCTTTTTTTTCCGTCATGTTATTCTAATGGGTATTTTTGAAATTTCTAATATTCATAAAAAAAGTAACCCCCCGATAATGACACAAAACTATACAGATCTGAGTTAGATGAGAAACCATATTCAAAAAAAGTTTAAGTTGATAGCTGTAGCCGTTTGACCTGTGGAAAACCGAAAAAAAACATGAAAAAAAAAGAAAACATAAAAACATAAAAACGAACACCAATTTTCTTCAGTATGTCAAATTGAATCCTCGCTAAAGCTCATCTAATGATACAAAACACTCACAAAATAGTTCAATAAAATGAAATAAGTCACATTTTGAATGAATGAATTGATATTGGGGTTTAACGGCGCGTCAACGACGGAGTTATATTACTACAACAAAAATGTGTGTATAATTCCTATACTTACATGATCTCACTGGAACTTCAGGGATACCGCACTCTTTGAATGATGCAGTTGTGTTTCTCATTGTTAATCCCGTCAAAATAAAACATGATATCCTCATTTCACCACAGATATACATTGCAACGATGATGTGTTTGTGTGTTTTCATATTGACAGACGTACTCTAGTTTCTGGATACAAGTTTAATATCTCATTCTAGGACCGGATCCTAGTTTATGTTTCAGTAGGCCCACTTTGAACATTTTCTACTGAAAAGCTGAATTGTATTCACATAGCAAAAAATACAGGGAAGTGAAATTTGAAATTAATTTCATAGTACCTCAGATAATGACCATAGAACATTTTGAAAAGGTTAAAAACTTATAAATGATGCATTCAAAATATATTTTGTAACACAAACATTTTGTAATTTCAATGAAAGCTTCCGTTGAAATTATTGGAGGCATGTTAAAATAATTCAATTGGAGGAATTTTAATTGTTTTAACAAAAGATTGATTGCAGCCGTGATATCGGCAAATAGCTTAAGGATACATGGCAATTATGTGAGAGCTTCTACAGACTGTGAATTTATTTTCACTCTTCTTTTTTTCATTTCAGCCCCTTTTGCCTTTCGGTGATGTTGAAATAATTATTGGAGAAGAGAAGAGAGGCCTTAAGGGTTGTAGAATATTATTATAGATACTTCGAAACTTGAGTAATAAAGCTTTGTTATTTGTATCGAGTATTCTGGCTACAAAGAATAGGCCCATAGCTGTACAGAGTTTTAGTTTCAGAAATAATTTTGTTAAAATTCAGTAGAAACCAAAAAAAAAGAGTTACAACATTATTCTAGCTGAGTTTAACTAACCACTACAAAAAAATTATTCAAAATTGAAAAATATTCATGAAAATACATCCCACGCGATACTGTGAAATTTTTATCAAATCTGTGTAGAAAAACTCAATTCAAATTAGCAAATGAAGCAGTGCCACAAAAACGAAATGAATTTTCAAAATAAGTAGAGAAGTTCATGAAATATCAGTGCAGTAAAGGTAAGCGAGTTTTCATTGTTGCTGTAGAACAGAAGAGACTTGTTCAGTCCGTAAAACCGTGGAATGAATGGGTTTAGAAGGCTGTGGAAATTCCCCACAACATGTTGGGCTATCTGCGTTCACGGAGGATGGAAAGTCTTCCACCAGTACCAACTAAGCAAATACAAATATCAATTCTAGGTTTTGTAGTTATTTTTTTCATATAATTATCATGCAATTTCGAGTCGAGGCTCGTAATTTTTGTTTTCATATCTTAACTATGAATTCACTTTCACTGTTATCCCTGATTATTACTCATGTACCTATTGTATCTATTTTACTGACTTCAGTGTAATACAAGTGAATTATTTTGTTGTTGTTGGCTACAAACACAGAAATTCAAAATCAAAAGCACTTCATATTTCCAAGCAAAAAATTATTCAAGTTCCAGAGAGACCAATATCCACAATTATTTGATAAGTGGACGACATTTGTAAAAAACAAATATCGATGGGTCAATTCTGATTATTCTCATGAATTACTGACAATATAGATTCACAACAGTATCAAGTGAATAAATACTAGGATACAAGAAATAGAAACGAATAAAATACTTCATTTGAGATAAGCGAAAAATTCGAATTGCTTAATCGTAAATAAAGATGATTTTTTACCAGAATACATTGGGACTGGAACCATCTTATTTTATTGGCTTCGGAAGCGCGATGAAGACCATAGGAAATTACGTAATAAAAGTTAGGAAAGAAAGTCAAGTAATGCGAATCATAAAACATAGAGACAGAGATAGAGAGTGTAAGAGAGAGAGAGAGAGAGAGGGAGAGAGAGAGAGAGAGAGGGGGGGAAAGATATATATATATATATATATATATATATATAGAGAGATATAGAGAGAGATATAGAGATATAGACAATGTGAGATAGATATATGACAGAAAGAGAGAGAGAGAGAGAGAGAGAGAGAGAGAGAGAGAGAGAGAGAGAAAGAAAGTGTGTGTGTGAGAGAGAGAGAGAGAGAGAGATAGAGAGAGATGAGAGAGGAAGAAAGATTCACTCCAGGCAATAATAACCCTTGCCGCCCTCTAAAAGTTGCCTGAAATTAAACGAATCTATACTGTACATGCCTGGCTGATTGGCATACTTGATGATATACTTGTGTCCACGAGAAAAGAAGGTTCCGATCGACCGTCCTACCGGGTTATTTGTTGTACATCTTCCGTGGATACAAGTGTAGACATGGAAAAAAGTATTTCTGATAAATGTCAAGAATTGATTCAATACATTTGTCAACGATAAAGTACTGTTCAGAATATTTTGGGATGTTTTCATTCATTCATTTATTGCAGAATCAGATTTTTCATCCAATAGGCGTATACAAAAACCAATCTAGTTCGATTGAATTCTATCATCAAAATTTAATATAGGCTAATGAGACATGTGATACCTTATTTTTGAACTGTGGAAAACCTATTGAAATCTTGATTTTCGCTTTTTTGAGTGTGTTTTTATTTCGGAAAATTCCACAAACATGAGATTCTTCCTCTTATCACATTAAATCCTCAATATTAATTTCTATATTTGCATATTTATATGAATAATATATTGGTAATAAATACTATCTCTTATCTAGTCAGCTTTTTTGAACAATGTTGTGACCGAGATAGCAGTCATTATGCTTCAGAGCGACAACTTCAACATCAGGTACACCAACTCTGTGTAACGCTTACACTGTTAGCAAGTGGAAATGAATAGAAGTTAGTTTACTTCATGCTATCCGTCAGTGACTTCGAATCAAATTTGAAAATTGAACGAAAACATCTTCAAAAAAACTTCTTGGGGATGAGCTAATTTAATTGCTCTCTACACCTGATGACTATAAACGTAGTTGTAATTATTCTATTGAAATATCATTCTCAACTGGATGAAATGTCTTCTTAATCTCTCTCTCTCTTCATCTCCCATCATTTCTTTGTCTCTTTCTCATTCTACTGTCTTTCTTTCTCTATGCTCTTCTCTCTCTCACTCACTCTGATATTCTCTCATTACTTCCATTTCTCTCATTTCTATTAACGTTTGACGTTGGTGCTGCTTCCCAGATATTTATTACCTTTGGTTAATTGTCTTCTGAAGTAATTGAGATTGTTAATTAATTGCTAGGATACTCGATCTGCATATGTGTTTTGTTTACTTTGTTTATTAAAAGACAATTGTGAATGCTATAACGGTATTTGAACTGGTATTATAATATGATTGATCATCTTACAGATACTTCCAATATATCAATATAATATACCCTTGCAAAGTCATAATGATAAAAGTTCTTGAATCTCAAATAATAGTAGACTGAGTTGCATATGCATTTATAACAAAGTTATTATATAGAATTACATTGATTTCATGGCAGTATCATCAAATTGACTCGTTTTGAACATCATTTGAAGTGATTTTGTTGTCATTTTTTTTTCACAATATTTTCACAGATAATGTATATTCTAATTTTCTCGGAAAGAGTTCATACGATCGGTATCTCCAAAAATTAGGCAATTTTCTCGTGATAATAGTACAAAACTATTGTTAGAAGTTTTTTGTGGACTTAGTTTCATTGAGCAGTCAAAAAAACTACTGTACCGGAGACTCTTTTATATTTTTCATTTCATTTCATTTCATTCATTCTTATTCCAAGTACGTAGATTGTTACATTTCTGATTAACGTAAAAATACAAAAATCAGGTAAATGTACAACATATCTATACAGTACATCACTAAGTAATCACTATTGCTGCTGGTAGGCCTGTTGTAGTACTACCTGAACAAGTGAACTAGGACAAACAAACACGAAAGTGCAAGGACTCGTACTGAAGAACTATGCAGGACAAACAGAGATACATAGATTTACATGATAAAAACTTGCATGTAAACAAGAATTTTTCCAATATCTGAAATGGAATTATCTCTACGCTCATCTCAATTCCACACAAACTATAACATATACCCTACCAGCTGATATATTCGATCATTCACCATCACTCATCTTTAACCCAATTATCCAATAACTTCCATTCAATTCCAGTGAGCATTATACCATCCAACGATAGAGCTTCTAAATTCAGTTGGCCTTCCAAAACATGAACATGTACATGTACAACTTTGCCTGAACAAAACGCATACATGTTTTAAAAAGAAAAAAACAGTTTAGAGAGTAGAGATAAAAACATATTTTTTGACATGCCGTGAGAGAAGGGAAACGAAAACGTTGCTCGTTTTTTGTAATCAAAAAATAAAAATGACGGCTTGAAAAGGGATTAAGGGAACGGATGAAGGGTGAAATGGAGAGAGTTTTTTCATGCGAGGGATTATTTTCCTTTTGTTCTGTTCTGATGGTAGCACTGTTCACTGAATCGCGTGATAGTCAACCAAGTAGATACCAACGTTATAAGAAAGTACAATGCATGTTGTTATAGTGCCAGCAGCTACTAACTGCGAAGCTGTGAATTATAGGGTCTGGAAAATTGTTATTAATAATTTGCTTCAAAAATATTCTGTGAAATTCAAGGTTTGATTATATTCAAGAAGTAGGTATATTTTGCTCTTCTCAATGATGAGAATAAACTAGGAAATAAGATAATACTTGATATATATACAAGCAATATAATAAAAATATGCAAAAGGTTATCATATCATATATACTCTTCCATTAACATTCATTTAGACATTTGGTGGAACCTTAATCTCATTCTGTATAACTGTAGGTGACAAGAGACAGTACGTAGTTTATGTTAGGAGAACGCGTCAACCATCACTTGAATAATCATCACGTGCAAAATGAAAACATGATTACTCATTGAACTTGAAATATAATTTATTGAACTTCAACTTTCATACACTGGGTATGAAATATTTCTATCGCTGACAACTTTTGATACATTCGAAACTTCTTCAGCAATAAATCAAACTTCACTAGTCAGAACACAAAATGGAATCACAGATCAGATCTTTTTCTCCTCATCTTGATGTCATTCACCTATACCGCCAAGTAAACTCCTAGATGTATTTAAGAATGTTAGAACGCGATTCTTTCCGTCGCGGTTACAGTCACCTGTACAAAACAGACAATATCTCCTTCTACAGCGCCTGCACCTTCAGACTTTCAGATCTTCAAGAATTTCAGACTTTGGATAATCTACGTAACCCAACTGTTGCCGTGGTGATAAAGCGGCAGATTCATCGCATTACTATGAATGAATCTTTATATATTGGTATTCCCATTCTTACTTCAATCTCATCTCAAATCCTTCACGACTAATACATTCGAGTAGAATGGGAATTGGGAATGATGGGAATAAGGTGAGAGAATAGTGTATGATTGGATAGCGGTGAAATGGGAATTAGATACTCGCGAATACAATCTATATATGAGGGTTGAATAAGTAGGAGAAGAGAAAGTGGGATGAGATGAAGCTGAGATGACAATTTGATTGAGAAAATATGAGATTGGAATAACTTGGTATGTCCCCACATTGTATAAATATTGCCCTAATCTAACTGTATCGAAATTCATTTCCAAATACTTTTTCAACTAAGCTAGGTGAGTGCATACAACTAGGGCAAAAACATGTTGACTTGATTTTGTTATGCCCAAGCTCTGTTTCTCCCACTTCTCTCAGGAATACTTCTGCTGTTCCTACTTATCCTCCTCTTCTATCTCAACACATTTCATCACCTCCCTTCATTTATCTCTGACCTTTCACCAATTACCTTCCTCTACTTAAATTCATATCTTGGAATAATTGTCTCGAAAGAATAAACAATATTGTTGATACATTCTTTCATATACAGGTCGTGATTTTCCCTTCCGATTTGGGATTATGTAGAGTTTTCAAGTGCTATATGCACTAATGGTTCGGGAGTCGAGATTTCATTATTTCGACCCTCTCTCTTATCTATTGGCACCGTCGGTCGTGTGTTCTGAACCTTTAAACAACATTGACAGAAGTTATGTTCTGGATGTAGTAATGAACAGAAACTTCGAAGATACTTGTCTTGGGTTACGAGAAATATAAAAATAAAAGTTTCTTACTGAAAGTTGAAATAAGTTATTCTGCTCAGGAAATCACTTTCTTTGATGTGTTTCTTTTCAGACTTGAACCGGAGTTATTTTATTTTAGGGATAATATTTCGATAATTATTAAAAGTATATTTTCCGTTTCTGATGGCGTTCAAGTTGTGATGAGAATATCGGCGAAGAAATGAAGAAATCAAAACAGCATTTGGCAGACATTATATCCCAAACTTTTTCACCGTATTTTTCATGGAATCATTTCCTATATATGTCGAAACATTTCGTAAAATCTCAACTGAAAAAGCTCAAGGAAAAACTTGTGTGAAACAAAGATTTGTATCATAAGGTGCAGATACTTTATAATTGGATGATATTTCTGTTCTTTCATTTCGAATGTTTGACCTCCACAGACAAAAAAATAATCTGATCAAAGTCATCTTTCCGAACGTATATAAGACCTATAACCTTCATTGAATCAGAAAATATTCTAGATAACCAGTCTTACCGTTGAACGGAACAATCTAAAAATGTATCAAATTTTGATGAAAATTGAAAAAACAATTTGTCTTTCAAAAATATTCATCGAGTAGAGAATGATTTCGTCATTTAGTTGGATGAATCCTTCCATATTTTTGATAGTGTTTGTTTTCTTATTACTTCCTCGACTCATCCCAAGACAAACGATAAAGTTTCAATTAAGTTCATACACTGCTTTATTCTCTTCAACGGCAAACTGCACAACCAGATCAATCGGTGTCGCGATGAATGATTTATGAGATGAAGGGGAGATATGATGAAATCAAATATCACGTGTTTTGGACAGTGGGAAGTAAGCGGATGTGCTATCCTGAAGGAACCATTCCAGTATTCACTTTAACGTGATATGGAAACCACAAAATACCTCTGGCAGGTCGGTCGACCACTGGGGACTCAAATCTCGGTTTCCTGGATGACGATACAGCCTCCTCTCCATACATTTCATACTCCAGCCATTGATCCACTCGTCTCAATTTATATTCATATAGAGTATCAGTACCAAAAATGGTCACAATTTACTGAATATATTGTATATACACACACACATATATATATATATATATATATATATATATATATATATATATATATATATATATATATATATATATATATATATATATATATATATATATATATACATATATATATATATATGTGTGTGTGTGTGTGAATGAAGACATCTTTTGGGTTTATTTCATGGATATTATTTGATTAAAAAGACCAACGTTTCGCCAGGATTTGTCCTGGCTTCATCAGGGTCAAACTTCAGGGTCAAAAAGCAAAGGCATGACAAATCCTGGCGAAACGTTGGTCTTTTTAATTAAATAATATCCGATACATAAATGATGTCTCTATTCACAAATATGCATCATGGGAAAGAAAGTTTCAAATCATATATATATATATTTTATATATATATATATATATATATATATATATATATATATATATATGTATATATTAAATATCTGTATATAGAGGCCCATTTAGATATATAAATTATCACCACTAAAACTGTTTCAACGATATTCCATTGAGGTAGTTCTCAGATGAATGTCAGAAGCGAATAGTTTCTGAATTCCTTCCACGTCTAATAATATCGCTCATTGGTTATTCATATGAGTTATGTAAACTAAAGTACAAGCTCAATATCATGCATGGTTTATACGAGAGTTCGCGCCATCAAGTTGGTATTTCACAGTTCTCGGTCCAGAAACGAATAATAAGTTTATACGAGTGAATATAGGGTCAGTAGCAAGGAGGTTGTATGGAGAGATGACTGGAGTGATGTATTTAGTGGGGTAGTCGACCCTAGGTGTGACTGTGGGGATTGTATAGATGAGGTTTTGGTTTTTAGTTGGTGGTAGGTGAGTGTTAGGTTGTCAAGTGGTGGGGGATAAGGTGGTATTTACTGGGCATCATTCACTTCTGCTCATATATCACATTTTTCATACTTTGCTCGGATAATTCATATTATAAAACACACTATTTTGCACTTTTCGATTTTGAAAGTGAACAATTTATCAACATATCAATAATAATCATGTTTGAGAAAAGATTCAACAGATATATTGTGAGGGCTCTCACTCCACATGGAGATATTTTCGATTCATTTCGGACAACCTATATGGATAATACTTCTCAATAACACACAACTATTTCAATCATAGTTCAATTATTGAAATACAGTCACTTCATAAGTGAATTTACTATATTCTCTCCATTTAATATATCCATTGCTGCAAGTTTCATTGATTCACTCTACAATCAAAATCTTTCACAGTTCTCAAATCATCTGAGTTCATTTTCCCAAATCTGTTGGTCATGCGTATCTTACTATGAGGCCTATATGTAAGCAATATCAGAGCATAATTTCTTACATTCTTACATTTCTTATATCTCAACGAATCTTGGAACATGTTATGATTTTCCCTCCAGCTCACAGCTGCCATGACAACGTTTCAATGGAGCAATGTGAAGAGATTCATTCAAATGTGTCTGAGTTGAAAGTTATACTATAATTGTATATGTTATCCACATCAATTAATTCCTGATAGTAATTGGATCCTAAGAAATGAGTGAATTACATTTTCAAAGATGTGTTTGAAATTCGAAATATTAGAAGAACATGATACCTCCCAATACCGAATATATTAGCTATGGCTGTTAATTTCAACTCACATATTGTGAACTCCTAGAATGTAATTTCCCACCCAAATTAATTACAATACTGTGAAAATCAAAACTTTCCCTCAAGGAGCAGTGAATCTCGGGTCGGAAAAACGGTGTGGAAAATTTCAAGAATGAATGCTTTTTATTTAAAACTTATTCACGATTATTCAGGCAATAAAAGTAAAAATGACAAATAATCTAATCTATAGAGCACTCGGGTTTGTCGTAAATCACATATGAGAGCGTAGAGAGACAAATAGGTTCAGGCAAGGTGATAGGCAGAGACGGATGTACACTCTATCGAAACAAAAGATATTTAGTCACGGCATGCACGAGATATGACGAGAGAGAAGGTAAGAAAGAGAGAGAGAGAGAGAGAGAGAGAAAGAAAGAGAGGGGGAGAGAGTGAGACAGAGCCTAAGATGGAAAGAGAGAGAGAGAGGGAGAGAGTGAGACAGAGTCTAAGATGGAAATAGAGAGAGCAGGAGAGAGAGAAGGATAGAGAGAGGGAGAGAATCAGACGAGTCTGAGGTGGAAAGAGGGAGTAAGAGAGATGGTTGTGGAGAGGGGGAGAGTGGGAGAGAGAGAATGGTATACAGATTTTCAGAACTAGAGAGAAAGAAATAGAGAGAGTGAATGAGTGATGTGCAGAGAGAAAGAGAGAGAGAGAGAGAGAGAGAGAGAGAGTGGGGGTGATAGAGTACGACGCCAGCAGTGTTTGGGTTGGGATAACACGAATCTAAACACATTTTCTGAGCTGGCACTCACAGGTACCAACCAATACCCCCTCTACTGGATTGTGTGCGTTTTACATTCAACTGTCGACAATAATATCACATCACGTGTTAAAAGAACAGCGATTCGTCGATTTGAAACTCGTATTCATTCCATATTCGACATTAAAAGTAGCGCATATACTGGCAGTGGTAAGCAATGGAGCTTGTTACATTGTTGACTGTTTAATTGTTACCTTTATTTGGCCATATTGGCATTTGGAAACGCATTCTGGTGTTTTTTTTAGTGTCGAATACGATTTATTCCATTTCAGATTATGAATGTTTATTAATGTGTCTTATAATTGCCGTTCCATTTTATGAAAATATATTTCGTTCATCTCTCAACATATCTTTAATTGATAGGGACTGATAAGTCAAACCTAAAATTTGTTCGAAGTGATAATGTTCTACCATAGAGTAAACCTCTTAAATCTATGGTTCTACATCGAACTATTGTTGAAGGACATTCTACATTTTGTGTATTATAGTTTTCATTTTATTTTAGTTTTCATTTCATTTCATTAATTTATTTAATTTATTTTTACTACCGGTATCGGTTTTTTATTGTATTGTAGGGTGACTGACGTTTCTTATTCCATGTGATCAATCAAGAAGTAATGAATATAGTATCATTATTATATTTTAAAAATTCACAGTATATTATAGTCGGTATATATTATATTTATATATAGAGCAGTAATCTATATTCACTCCCATTTTTACTATTTTTTCAGGATCATATTTTGTCATTTGAAAAATGAAACTTATTTGTATTATCTCTCAATTTATTCCGGTTAGTTCTCAGGTCAAATACATTTTCTTCAGATTATTCACACTGAATATTCATTTTCAATCTAATTTATTCTCATGTATGAAGAGCAGACAAGTCAAATATTTGTGACTTGGCGGGTCTTAATAATTGTATACTCTAATCTGTGTCAACATATGAATAAAAATATGCATAAAGGAAACAGAAAAATCCACAATAACTTCAACAATTAGGTTTTTTTCACTGGCCCTTCATCGAGCATACTGTATTGTAATTGCGACCATTACTTCTGCTCCATCGAACAGTTCACCACTTGGGCGCTCCTGGTATATTACTGAAGCTTAGTACTCATTACTATTACTGAAGCGCTCTTGATTAGAAGGACGCGGTTTCCATGGATACCCGGCGCCTCCACCAGAATTCATGGAAACCAATATCATTAGACAGCACACGTATAATAGCAGCAAATTAAGAAATTTTCCCGAGGAAAAATGCTTCGTTTCATATGATATGAAAAAATAATATGAGAAATAAAAATAAAAAAGTGTTATTATAATACGGTACATCTGTTTGTATTTTGAATTTGTTATATAAACAAAGATAGAATTCCAAATTATCACGCATACGCGTACATCTAGGTAGTCAACCATAATAATTATTCTGAGGTGTAATAAATCTCTCGAGTTAAGGATTAGAGAAAAATCAATATCATATTTACCATATATTTACATAATTCCATGGCAGGAAAGTTCCAAACACTGACACTCTTATCTGGATATTTCTGCACCTGATCAAATAATCGAAGCATGAAGAATTTATACCAAGGTGTATGGAACTGTTGGTTGATGGTTGGTTGGGGAAGGTATCCTCGACCCCCCCCTGGCGGATAAACCATCAGGCACGGTATTCTACGATATTGCGGTCTGGTATTTTCACAGCCTTCTTTATTGGATAATACAGTATCTTCCTAATTTGGAAATGGATCAAACTGCTGAAAATTAAAAGTCGAAAACTTCATTTTTGAAGGATGAATCAGAGAAAAATGATGTGAATAAAGAAGGCTGTGGGTATTCTATACTATCACTACATAGTTCTCACTACATCGTGCTAAAAGTATCAACAGAATGTGCTTCCAAATCTCAATATGGCTGACAAAATTTTACAAATTAACTGTCAAAAATGTTACATTTTCAATAAATTACATTGTTGAAATGTGCTCGTGTTATTTTCGTGACGTTTCTCAAGTCCCACTTTTCAACACTATTAGTAAATATTAGTAATGCTCGATTTTACGGACTATTTGTTAATAGATTAGGCGATTGTTGGCGGATCATTTTGTCATCATCCTTTATTAGTTACGCATGCTATTTTCGTACTACGTGAACATGGCTCTGATGAAACTTGTGGCGATAACTGATGGTCAGAAACCTAGAGACCAGAAACCATTGTACTATTGGAAATGTATGATCATTTATATCTGCAAAATCACCCTGGCAGGAATATTTTGCCCTATGGAGACTGGGGTGTGCTATCATGTGCTATGTATAAAGCTTCTCTTGTATAGATGGATTTTACATACCATATATACCCTCTTAGAGGGAACTATACTCTAGTTTATCCAAAAAAACATAAAATATCCGTGAAAAAAACATCAATTTTGAATCTTACAATTTTATGGGTGGTTTCTTCAAGGAATTCACGATAAGACATTGTTAAATGTCTGATGGTTCGAAAGTCCTGACCGTTAATGGTACATTATAGAGAAGACGGTCGATCTATTCTGTCAACCGTTATCTGGTGTGTCGCATAGCGTCTTACAATATATAATATGTTGTGGAAATTTCTGTGGTATTAAAATATGGATAACTATATCTTACATGCTTGTATCCACGAAAGAAGAATGTTCCGATTGACCGTCTCCCCTAATCTAGTTCACTAGCGCTCGGGTGGTTCGCGACTGCTTCTTTCGTGGATATAAATGTATTGAGAAACACACCATTGAGTCCTTGTTGCATGTGTATGTATATTTAGCGTTACTGTGTAGTATCCATGTTAACAGAAGAATAGACTCGAACACACATGTTAATGTTCGTGTGTTTTAGATGAGAGCAAGTGAAGACTCAAATTCACCACACTAAGCAAAAACCAAATGTTCATAACGATAATACCGACATGCATTCATATAATATGATATAACCTGGAACCGTGTAGTTTATAACATCGCTTATACAACTTTCGAGAGAAATTGAATGGCTCTCTGAAATCGTAATAATCTCAAACTAAGTATGTAGAAAATATATTTGTATACGGAAATTCTGTAGTTGCTGAAAAAACGTTCTACTTGGCATATAAAACATCAGAGAATGTTGAAGATTATCAAATCAGACTAAGAGCCAGTTTTACGGATCTTAGTTGAGTCACAACTATCAGTTAAAAGTACGAAAATAACGTATGCAACCTGTAAGGTTTGGGTGAACTTAGGAATACTGGAAGGTAATTACGAGTAGGTTAACCGGCTTCTGTTGCTTCAACTCCCGCCAAGCGGATTTCAAGATTTCCTCACTTTGACTTTTTCCCAGAGCCAAGTCTTTCGCGGGAGTTGATGGCTCTCCTCCGCACTTTTTCAGTTTGGGGACTTGTAAAATTTTCAACATTTCATATTTTTCTCAAGCTCGGACTTTAACCTGATATTGATTGAAGAGGGCTTGAAGTCGATATACTTGTTCCGATAAGGAAATCGTTTATGATATGTTGGACATATTCTCGAACATGGCAGCTGTGGTTTATTAAGTAATATGGCGATACATGTTGCGAGCCAAGGGCGACTTCCCTCGACCGCTCTCACATACAGAATGTCTTTCGTTTCCTTACCACCTCAAAACGAAGACACCATGCTGTATCCTTCCGCGTATACCATCGTGTACGTACTATAATAATTATAGTACGTACACACTACTTATTACACTACCAGAGATGTACCATTTGGTACAAATTTCGGTGATGGTAACTATTTTCTAATCCACTTATAAGCCGCCCCCGTGGCTCAAGTCAACTATCGCTAGAGGTAGAAACTGAAATTATTATCATTCGGTGTAATCATGGAAAAAAGCTGGTATCACCAGTCCGGAATTAGTTTTGATATATTGAAGATTATCAAAAATATGTATTCACTTACCATAGCAGCTGATTCCGTTACGACAATCCTATAGCTGTTTGTATTATTGTTGTAATTATTGTAATTAGGTCTACATAAGGAATGCCAACATTTATTTCCAATAAGTCATTATTGGAATTTTTTTCAAATTCAATATATTAATCATTGAAGTTGATGTCATATACCTGGGTCGTCACGAACTCAGAGAACGTCAGTTTGCAAACTTGAATTCAATACCACACTCGTATTATTTACACTGATATTTCCACGAAGGGTTTATTATTTGTCTTCATTTTTAGTGAAACGAAGTATATTTTTCAGAACAAATAAATATTTGTTGAGATAACTGATATTTGCAGAATGCTTACACAAAGCTAAAAGTTTGAAACAAGATATTATGCAGTTGTATTGGGTAGTGTACTCCCTATTTCTATGCTAATATACTATAGTTACAGTCTGGATGAGAAGCACTTCACTGAAGTGCGTTGAAATGAACTAGACTTGAGTCTAGGATATAATTCTGGTGGAACATTTACTCATTCTCTCCTACGCTCTCACTACATTTCATCAGAATTATTCCAGCAACTAATCACAAATGTATTGTTATCTTACAATGTTTGTTTAAAGGATATATGAATTAATAATGGGTTAACCTCTGCTTCGAAACTATAATCACAATCGTAATGCTGCCTTCTGATTGGCTGAAACTCTCACGTGACAATCAAAGTTCATAACCCCAGCTCTCAGGATCTAGTCTAGTGTGAAATTCCATCGAAAACGGCAAGACTTATATGGTATATCATAGCATTTAGAGTCTTCGAAAGTCTTAATGTTCAGTATGAAATAACCGAGTTGATGTGACGTCATCTGGTGCGAACTGCGCGAATTGAGAGTGTTTTCGTACACAGCAATGTCACACATTATAATGCACGTAGTATACAGTGATTAAATATCGACCAAAAAATAGCTAATTCATTAGCTAAAAACCAATCAGCTTCTTATAATAGGTAATGTTTCTTGTATTTTTTTCTGAATGAATGTCAGGAGCTGGGAGAAAAATATTAATAATCGATGCGTTTTTTTATTCACGTCTTTATTTTCAGTTCCTGTTCAACATCAGAATATTCCTGATTTTTTATTTCAACAAATCATTATTGAGAAAAACGAATTCGAGATTCTCAATTGCATAAAAATGAAAAGGAAAACAATTCCTTCTCTCTTCACTCAATCTGGAGACATGAATATTAGAGTGATTTGTTATTCCAATCACGATTCAAAGTACTTCGATTAACACCTCCTATTCAGAATCCACGTTCAGCACATGACGATACCCCGATACATCGTTATCCAAGTATTACTGACCAGTCCATTCGAACTTGACCACGTGACCAAATCTCTCGAGTGTCCAGTAATAATGTCGGCTTATTATTACTAGTCGATCACATCGGCAAGTCTTTGTACGTGAATACCTCGGATTAGAATGTAGTTGATGGCAGCGTGTTCATGTAGAAACAACCCCAATCACCACTAATTCTGGTACTTAACAGTAAATAGCAAACAATCAGTGGCGAGACGTATTAGTACCACTGTAATCGACCACTCAGTGTTACCAATATTCGGAATTTCCTGAATATAGGATATTCTAGATCTAGAATGTGTAATGCTTTAGAATACTGCCAATACTCTAGAATATACTATGCGTATATTACGAACATACTTATTGTTTTCATTTCTCGCTATATGAGCAATGAAATAATGAAATAATGTTTGGTACCAAAAATACGTTGTGTTATAGATAATCTAGGCTTCGGGAAAGATACTATTGTAATTGATAACATTTTTAGAAAAAAAGAATTATATCCACTACGCATGTCCCATTTGAGGAGGGTAAAAGCTTTCTGTCAAAGGTCTCCATTGACGTCATTAACAACTGTATAGTTTATATGGGGGGTACGAATCAAGAAGTGATGATGAAACGATGAAGTTATGATTGATTCTAAGACGTTCACAAAAAACACACAAACTAAGAAAAATAATTAAGGGGGTGTATGCACGGTGTTTACACCAGTCGAGAAATGTATCTTTACTATTTTTTTTTTCATTATCAAAAACCAATGTAACTGAATGAAAAGTTCACACCTCCAAGATAATGTCATGCTCATTATTTTATTTAATATTTTATTCTTGTGAATTGAATCCGTTTTGAGATAATACGTCAATGAATTTCTACACAAGCATTTTATTCATTGACGTATTATCTTGAAACTGATTGAATTCACTTGAATAAAATGTCATATAAATTAATGAGCATGGAATTATCTAGATGATGTGAACTTTTCATTCAATTACACTGATTTTGATATAGAAAAAAATAGTTGAGATGAATTTCTCTATTTCTATGAGCAACGTTCACTCACCCTCTTAACTGAACGTAATTTGGTTCACTCGAGTTATATTATATTGCCGGTATACGCTACTGATAGCTATGAATATGTAACGATTCAACCACCGACATTGTTGCCAATATCTTATCACCATTCACCAAGGATTACAAGTCTTGTTTCACTTGTTTTAGTACAATGTTTGTGTTTGTAAAGGTGGTATCCTGTACGTTGTAAGTGGTGAGTGGAGGATGATGTACTTAGACGAGAGGTTTGCTTCATGGTTCAGTTGATACACTTAGAAGCTTATGATGGATTTAAAATATTGTTTGTTTAGAACGTTCAACAGGATGTATGGAAACCACACACTCAGAACATATCAAGAAGAATTCATGTTTTTAGGAGACCAATGTTTCTATTATGTATCAATGACATTCAATAAAAAGAAATAATAATATTTATTGTTTTCAACATATTGGACATGACATTATTTTAAAATATAAGACGGCAAGTGGTGGAAATATAGGTATGGAGAAGAATGAGTATAGAAAGAGGAGAACAAGGATGAAGGATGAAAATAATGACTCTGTAATGTCAGAAACCGGGTGAAATCAATTGTGCCTGAGAAACAGCATGTAGCTCATCGAGATAAAATTCTCAGATAATTATATATCTATATATATTTATATATATTCATTACGGATAATATTATATATCGACTGGATGATTTTTATGTTACCTTCGTCTTTTTCTAGATAGTACTTCTCTCAATTCTCTCAATTTTGAAAGACGAAATTGATATTCCACAAATTCTTCCGAAATCAAAAATTCTCAAGTGTTGAGTATATAGGGGTTCTTAAAAAATCTAGTTAACCCAAAAAGGGCAAAAATATATGTGTTATGGAACCACGGGCTAATGCTCGAATAATAGGTTCGCGGAGATGTTTTATTATCTATGAGTTTCTCATTTTTTCATTTACTAGAAACTTGATGCAGAATCATCTTATCCCAATTAAGGCTATGAATCAGATCGTTCAGGATCGTTTGGACGGGTCCTCAATATTATATCTTCCAGATAATTATTTCTCTTCTTCATCTTTGATAAATAAAAAATATACGGATCCATATGCCTAATATCAATATTATAGATATAGAATCAGTTTTCCAAAAGAAATTTGTGGTGATGAAACTCCATGACGGTTAACTGAAATTTGAATAATTGTGATATGCTTGATGCAACTAAATTATGGAAAATATCTCACACCTATAGAAAGGTTCTATCGTGATACTAAAAAATTGGTTCGAACAATATGATTAACATTTCTCAACAGAACTAGACCTCACGTTCAATTTGTCTACCATTTTTTCTAGACGCTTATCAGAATGAAAAATACTTGATATAACAATATAGATAACAGGGTTTGGAGAATTTTCCTTTTTTAAAAAGCATAATATAATAATATCTCATATTTCATGTTATTCCTCCCTCATATTATCGCAGTCCCTAAGGACTCTCAACTCCCTCTCAAGTGATAACCGCGAACCTTTCAGCTCTATGCCCTGTAAAAGTTGAATGTTGACTCTTGTTTTTATTGGATTTAAAGTTAGGCCAATTAATTGTTGTTCTCGAAAGGGACAAAGAGAATTGGAGGAAGAGGAGAGGAAGTTTCTAACATAACATGAATTAAGACAGTATTGTGTTTACCCCTGCTCGTGTTACCAATTACGTTGATCAAAACCTCGATGATCTCAACGGCTTATCTTCTTGGTGTAAATCAAAACCCTTGTGCATTCAACAATTTTTTTAATCAATATTGATCTACTTCTTTTAGCAGACGTTCGAGATGAACTCAAACGTCCGCGAAGTCAATCATTTATCATTGAAATTTTGTATTTACGTGAACCTGGTTTATTGTTTCAGTAGCAAAATGGAATATTAATTTTATCAGACGAGCTTTAGCGAGGATTCAATTTGACATACTGAAAAAAAATTGGTGTTCGTTTTCATGTTGTTTTTTTCAATGTTTTTTTGTCGGTTCTCCACAGGTCAAACGGAGCGGAAAAAAAGAGAATATTTCTACTCTTAAAAAAAATGAAATTTTGCGTGAAGTTGAATTACATTTTGGTACACATTTCTGGAAATTTTCAGCTTCATCGGGTCAGCCATTTTCAAGAAAAAACATAAAATGTGCTAAATTGTACCACTCGAAGCAGTTTTTACCCATTTATAACTTGAATGTCCGCTCGTCTCACAACGCATATATGGCGTTTTCTTAGTAAATTACTATTCTGAAAATTACAGTAGTGAGAACTAACACCGAGAAATGCCCCAACAGACGACAGGGGCCACATTTGTCAAATATAGAAATATTCTCAATTAAAATCAAGTGCAGATGAAAACCACTGATACTTCAACTATGTCCTATACAAGTTGAATTTGTTTTTATTTGGCATTACAGTCAATTAGTTTGTTGTTATCCAAATTAGCGAAGTGGTTGTAGGAGTGAGGGTAACACTCGCATCGAGCCATTTCTCGATAGCAAAACTTTCATCGAGAAAGAAATTTTAATTTGCCAATAGTGTCACTTGTTGGGGTAACTATTGAATGATTCCGCTATCAACTAGCGGTGAGTGTGAGTGCTGACTATCTCAAACAAATGTCATGAGCATCTGCATTACGTCACAAGTGAGGAACAATACCAATTCGATAATGATATGAATTAATCGATGATAAAAATGAATAATGAGAATTTAATTTGGCTTTCTCATCAGTTGGAACATATAGGAATACTTATGCAAATCATTCAATTGATAACTATTTCATTCATAAACAAAGTCGAAGATACGTATTAAACTTGTTATTGATTTTTCGAAAATCGATCAGCATTGCTACTGCCCAATTGAAGCATGTTTATAAAACATCTCTTGCATAAATCGATTGAAAACGTACAATGGTTGTGGAAGTAAAATATCACAATGATTCGATTTATACTGTATTATGAATATCAACCATCAAGCAAAACTAAAATATCAATAACCTACATATTCACTGTCACCTTTACATAGCTATAGAAAGAGTATTCATTTTAAATTCATTTGTATATTCATTTGTGATCACATGATGTCACAACTGAGCTATAATTAAGCAAACGAAAACCAAATCACAGAATCGAACAGCATGTTTCCATGTCTATGAAATCGAGTTATCGCTTCCACTCATTTGAAAGTACATGTGTGGATTGCTAGTGATCAGTTTTATTAGTGTATGTACTTACGTTAATTAAAGTCATGCAATATAATCTAAAGTTCGAGTACACAGTTACAGTGTGTATGTGGAAGTGCCGTTTCCGATAGCAAATAGCAACTTCGACAGAAAAACTAAACTAAAACTGATTTACTTTTGAGGCTCGATTATTGGAAAGTCCAATAAGTTCCATATGACATAGTGAGAATGAATACTATGATTACTGAAAGTGATACAAACACTATATATATATATATATATTTAAATATACATATATTTTCAAGAGAATTTTCAAAAAAATTATATTGATTGCTGTGACACATTTAACATCATTTATTATGTATTCTATATTCAGTGTCATTTTAAACTCATTTCGGAATGTCTAATATATTATAGAAAAGTGTTGCTTTCTGCATACGATCAAACATCCATTATGTTGTCATTGTTAACGGTTTGGGTCGACATTTTAACCGAAGGTCCGCCCGCCCACATTGACTCACAAGCTGCCAACATGTTTCCGAAATAACTAAATCAAACCGAGCTGAAACAATGGAGAAAAGCCAAATAGATGTATCATTAGCAACGTTGAAACCTCTCTTGTATTTGTTTATCTTTTAATTGATTGCTTTTTTTGATGAATCTCGATTTCTTTTGTTGGTACTGTTACTGACGTTGGTTGATGCTAGCGTTGCCAAAATTGTTTATCGAGTCTGGCCGTCACGAGTAGACTTCAGTTGATGGGATTTTACGTTAATAGGTCAGAAGGCTTGTTCACCACGTGACCATCGAAACTGAAAAAAATGGGTCAAAAATAACTGATCACTAGAGGTGAGATGGGAGAAGACTTATTATAGGTCATTGTTTATATTCATCACTTGAAAGAAATCTAAATGTTCAATTCTGTAATCATACCTGAGTACATTAGTCCTTTTATGAATTGAAATAATTTTGTGACGTCAATATAGATTTATTAGATTATTGATGGAGTTTGAATTGAATGACTTCTAGTTATTCTGGAATTTGAATGTCGATAGTACAAATGGAAATTCGGAAACTCCCAATTGCCCAAATAGAACGAAATTTCAATTTCACTGCATACTTCATCACATATTGCATACTTCATCCTTTGCCTAGATGGGGGAACAATGATTTTGTATCAAGTTTCGATGTTATTAAAAAAAAATCATTGTGATGAAGTTTGAATTATTGATACATTTTCAAAAACTGAACAAATATTTGATGTATTTTGATACATCACTCATAATTTTAGCCCCATTAATATCCTCAATAGTCGATAGGATACATTCATTGGTCTCCATATACTGAAAAAAACTTGATACGTTTGTTATGTATATTCTTGTCTTCCAATATAAGAGCTGACAGTTTACCTAAACTTGTTACTTAGTCTAACAGTAGAACAGCACTAAAGATTCAGCACGTCTGACTTGTCACACATATTTGTGTCTCCGATCGACTGTCTTCACTATCTATATCCATTAACGCTCGTGAGTTCCGACCTGTCCACACTCGAGAATATAATGAGAGTACACAGGTGAAAAGCTTCTTATCAAAGAGAATTTAATGAAAATAAAATAACATGAAAAACAGAAACTAACTTCAAGTAATAAATTACTAGTTGATCTAGAAAGTATATGTGGCACTTTAATGTATGAGACGTTGGATCTAAGAACACGGAATATACTTCGATGGTGGGAAGGAAAGATGTAGTGAGTGACATTTTGAATATTTTCCACAGGAATTTGTAAACGTTCCATAAATTCAAACTTGAGGATATAATTTTCAAAATGTTTCTCGTGATTTCACAAATTTTCATGAAAATTCATCATATTTCCACGAACTCGTACTTTAGTTAGAAAATAGCAGAGCATATTTTGCGCTTACGACAAAATGTGTTGAATTGTGAAATTGCATAGCATATTTGGCGCTTACCACACATTTTGTTGGCGCTTATGACAAGGTGTACAGAATCCTTGTCGCTTACGACACTTTGCACATCGATAAAGATGACCTACTAAATTGTATTTATCACGAAAAAAATGGCGCTTACGACATTTTGCTTTCCCTCCATCGACCCGTAACTCCACTAAAGTCTGGTATTTCTTATTATAGTTCATTATTATAGTTTAGTTCAGTATTTGGTGTTCACTCTCAGTATTCCAAAGATGAAGGTTGTCTTCCAACTATGTAATTCAAATACCTTCAGTAATTTCAAATAAGCACGTTGTAGTTTCACACGTTCAAAGATTGTAAATAAGAAGTTGTGTCTTACTTATCGTAAAAACGTAAGTTTAGTCCCGAAAAAAAATTGATGACTCGAAATAACACATGCGTAATATATAATAGTGATATTTCTGTTCGTTATGTTGGTGGAAGAACTTTACCACCGTGAAGCACGTATATATATCTTCCATTATGAAGATCAATGGATCAATCAAAATGTAGAACAAGAACATTTTCAAGTTAGTTGTTGGGCTTGTAGGCCTATATGTGAAGTGCTATACCAAGAATTGCAATAACGTAAAATTGAAATGTTACACGTGATTACAATATGTTGCAAAAATAGGGTAACACCAAATTAAAATGTAATGTTACATAGAAAAAATATGTCTAATAACGATTTGTGGTGGAAACGCTATATTTCCAATACGTTGATAGAATTAATTATAAATTATCTATATTCGGAATTGAAATATTCTTCGATGGTGAATTGTGACGTAGATGACTTCCAGCTTTTCGAATTCAATGTTGTACTTCCAATTACAAGAACGAATGAAAAAAGCCCGTTCTACCATAATTCATCAGGAAATGTTCTTTAGAAATGACGCGACAAATTTTGGATTTATGAAATGCCCTCGGATGTGGTGTGCCTCAGCTGCCCATAGTTATTGCTCATTGAATAGTTGTACATTTGGTTATAGTTTCAGATAAGTATTCTGCTTGACTCACTTTCAACAACGGTTTTTCCTCTTATCAAACTAGTTCGTTGAATTTCAAACTCCACCCTAATAAATTCTACCCGATGAATATTAAAAACAATACAGCTAATGATAAAGCAAGCGGGATGGATACAACAATAGAATACGGCACAATACAATGATAACGCCATATTTGAAAACAAGCAGAGTCAATAAGTAATAATAGCCAGTTAATTCCTATTGTTCTAATGGCTGTTCTCTCTCTGAACCTCTTTCTTTCTCTCTCTTTTGGTCTTTCATTTCTCCCTTCTACTTGCTGTGGTTATATAATATACGATACTTATGCAGATTACCTGTTTGTATAACTTATGTATCAAAGAACATTTTATGAATGGTTCGTTTCTTAATATGACTCAAAGATGGCTCTGCTGCGTATTATTTGAAGAGTCTGAATATAAATGGAAAGATCTGAACAACTACGACCACATCTTACGGAAGATTATGTAACGGAAAGGAGAGCAAAGAAATATGAATAAATGTACTTTTATGAGGAAATGACCACATGATTGTAAACCATCTTTGAATGGTGAATGACCTTATGAATAAAAGCGGTGAAAAGGCGGTCATGTTGGAATATTATAGCTAATCAGGGAAGACGGAAGGGTTGAAAAAAGAGAATATTTGAATGCAAATTGATGATAATTCTGAAAACAAACAGATTATATGAAAACACAGCTAAATTCCACTGTCAACCATTTCAATTTAATGAAGTTATTCGTCGCAATCTGAAAGACAATTAGAAAATTGCTGCCTAATTGATGACGTAGTTTTGTGAATTTTTGGTTCTAATATCCAATGATTCTCAGATGAATATAAAACATGAAGAAATGAAAATATCATCATAATAACTATTAACAACATCAACAAAATACATAACACATTAGTTTGACATTAGTTGACTTGCTCAAAATAATTCATTTCCAAATACATTTATCAAAAAAGTTAGGTGATCGAGTGGATGATAACCGGGAAAAACATGTTGAGTTGAGCTTGCCAGGCTGAATGTATATACTCGGAAAAATGATAACTGGAATTGAATGATCGAAAATATAATGTATGTCAATAATGATTTGTCACATTGTGATAATGAGAAACAGAGCACACATAAGCCGAAGCCTATGTATGAGAAAGGAGAAAAAGTCTATTCATTTTGAAGAAAATAATAGTCAACAGGGAACGTTCTCAATAGATTGTTGATCCATTATAAGCTGTGTTAATTCCATGTTTCCAGAGAGAAAACGTGACCTTTGAAACATAAATTATGATACAGTAGAAATTGCTAATGATTAAACCTGAATTTTGATAGTTTTTTTTCATTCATATTCTCATAATCTAGTAGACGAAATACTACTAGTGACCAAAACATGAAGGGACGTTATTTTCTATACCTAAAGAACCACCTCAGTCAATATAAGAGCCAACTCCATTATCGACTGTCTTCCACACAAGATTTTCTTTCATTATTCAATCGAGAAGTGCCATAGAAACAACTTGGATTGTGACACAAACTCAGGGACTAATATTTACTTAGTGACACAAAACACGCAACTGATTCTGACTTTGAATTGACGGGCTCTTCAATACAAACAATAGGAACAAGACATAATTGTCAATTGGAAGGAACTGGAAGTGAGATGTATAAACTGAGATGCAAGTCAATAACTCATGGAACAAGCTAAATATCAGTACGTTTGTGATAACTCTTAGGTCGTATATCATACTAATGATAATGCCATACATATAAATTAAATGGGAAGTATTTAGTGAATGGAACACGACAATTACTATGAAAGGATATATGCCTACTCTACTAGAATTGATGATACAGAACGTATAAAGTATGTTCAATGCTTCCAATAGTTTTAGAGAGAGAGAGAGAGAGAGAGGAAACATTTGTACAGTAAATAAAAGTTCAAAAACGAAATAATGACAACAAATGGGTTCAATTAGGGTATATTCTATTCATCATTTGAATATTCCAAATTCAATCATTTTTAGTTTCATTATAAATTTCTCACACGTTACTGCAGGAAAAGTTATGTATATATGTATATATATATATATATATATATATATATATATATATATATATATATATATATATATATATATATATATATATATATATATATATATATATATGAACATATTGAAGCAGATATATAATATAGCATTTCAACCACATTGTGATCCTTCTATAAACTAAGATATAAACTTACTACATAATTCAAACGGGTCAAGATGCAACTCCAACCGGAAATCTCGTCAATATTTACTTCAACTTCATCATTGAACCGGAGATAATACTCCAAGACGTCAGACTCAAGAGTTTGTTTTCAATTCGAATCTTCATTTAGGTACCTACTATTACATCCTAAAGCCATAGAGAGTAAATTTCATTAAGTAAATGTACTTCATTTCTTCGTATTCTCGCTTCCAATCAATATAATCCTCTAGAGAATCAGCTAATCATCTCTTTCCCTAAAGGTATCATCCCTCATGCTCTCTCTCTCTCTCTCATTATCGATGCTGTTCGCACCAATAGTCTCCAGTAACTAATCAGCTACCAGCTGCTTATAAGGCTTGAGTTGCAACTATTAGTTCGCACCGGTGTTCGTTCTCTCTATGCTTTACTTGCGATCTGGCCGCATTGGGAGCTGTAATTGGCTGGATATGCTTGATCGGATTCAGCGAGCTCGTTCGACAACAGGATGCCGGGTTTGCGAACACTAAATACAGGGTGTGCAGTAGATACGTGTGGGGTACGGTATAAAGCAACAGTTATACTGCAGTAGTTATACGTTCGATTCATGATATATATATATATTAAAGTCTCTTTTGTCTTTGTGAAGTTTGATAGACACCTTATATCATGGTAATTTTTCATGAGAATGAATGTTTATATTGTCAATGAGCCTATCATCTATGTTCGTCTTATTTGTTATTCATTTTACATTCTCAATCTCATAGTTTCTTTTCTGAAATCTTTCGTAACAAGTGTATAAAATATACAGTTTCTTGATACTTGTTTCTATGTAATCACATACAGTCATGTATGTGAGATTGTCTATAAAAGTAACAGCCACTAATATCAATGGAGCATATGTGGGGCTGTGGTATTTCGAAATACAATGATTTTCATGGGTGAAATTAACGATTAGAAGCACTATTACATCCTCAAAAATCGGACAATGCTTCATTGAACGAAGTTTTCATAATTATTTAGTTGGTAATCCAACGTCAGTACTTCATCTCTCATGAATACAAATGTATTTTAAAATGATTTACGCGGGCGGTGGTTTAACAAGAGTTCAGTTCAATTATTTCACGCGTAGCCAATTATTTGTCAAGTAGTTTGTTGTAAAGATTTTACTTGTCGTAGACTTTCTGTCCTCGTCTGGTACTTCACGCAGTCACTAATGCTGTTGGCAAGACGAGTAGCTTACATCAACAAGGCAGGGGTGTTGGTTGGCATGACAACTGACTGACTGTCTATCTGTCTGTCTCACTTTCGACAGATCACAGCAGATGAGATATAAATACTATTGAATAGTATCCAAATGAAATTGTCAAACAGTTGGACAAAGATAAACGGATAAATTTAGTTTTCTTTGAAGGTGTCAGGGGTGAGAAAACATGTCATATCTTGAGTCTATCTCTTCTCTCGTCTTTTCTGTTTCACCTCTTTTCCAAGCTTGATCCATGGTGACATGATTGCACGTTTTTCACGTCCCGAGTAGTCAAGTGAACGCGTCAGGAACTTCACGGAACGTATCTGACTGGTTTATCTGATTTACCGGGACGGAAAATACCGTATAAGCGTGTTACTTCGAATCAAACTTATGAATTGAAAATTACTTCAATTTACATTATTTCTCAATTTTATTCTTATTGGTGGTCGCATCTTAATGAGTACAGATACTACATGTGAGTGTCTGGATGAATCATGATCTTTTTCATCAATTCAGTCATATTATAAAGTCATTCATTCAAAGAATGTACCAATGAAGAATATACCAAAAATGAATCACCTATACTCAAAAATTGGTTGTGACATGCAACTTTATTTTCATGTTAAAATTATCCTCCGACATTTTCTCACAAAAAAGGTCTACAAACCAAATTTTGAGTACTGATACATACAAGAAAAAACAAAACCAAATAAAAGTCTAGCCAACAATATATACCAATTCATAGGATAGTAGTCTATTGACATGTTTCTTTTGAATCGTTCGTCTTCGTACCAGTTCGTGCTTGGCGCCAGCGCCATAAAAAATGCACACGATTTTATAGTTTTATTTCACGTCTATTGCGGAAAATAACAATATAAATATGATTGAGTTCTCGGTCGACCATCTAACCAATCTTCTATCATAAACGGTCGGTAGTGTCGACCAGTCAATACACCCATGGTATATATTCAAGACTGTTTTTATGAGCAAACGTCATTATTCTAAACTTTCTACTCAAATAATTAGGATAAATACAGTAATAAATGGTAAGCTATAAATATTTAGTGAACGTATAAACCATGATTTGTATACGAATGATAATACAAAAAAATATATAAAATGGAAACGAATGAGATGAGTTAATGTTCAGTGAGGTGAATAGTTACTTAGAACACGCTATCGTTCTCATTTGAGAATTTATACCTGTTTTGAAGCTACTCTATATATTCTCAATCAGTCATTATACTAGGATCAACGAGGCGCTGTTATGCCAATTGAGATTTATTGGCATCGGTTAATGCAGAATGAGATAATGGTGACATGAGATGCAAGATTATTCTGATATGTATTTAGATAGTGAGAAGGAAGCGCTGTGGTTAACGCGCTCGCTTCATGTGATCCGGGAGGCGAGGGGAATTCCGAACCCAGTTCGATCCCCGCCGCCGACCATCTTTACAGAGGTTTTTCATGGTTTCCCTCTGTAGTCTAGGCTAATGTCGGGATGGTTCCTACAATAAGTCGGCCATGACCGCTTCCTTCCCACTATCCTTCTCATTACCCAAGAACCTTCATCTCATCATCCCATCATCTCATTAATCATCCATCCGACGCCATTAGATCTCAGTTATCATAACAGTGCGTCGTTGAACCCAATATAATGAAAAAGAAGTGGTCTTGGTTCGTTCTCAAGGAACCAACCCAATATGTACTTCAATGACAGAGGAAAACAAGGAAAAACCTCTCTCAAGATGTACGTAGTTTATTGTCGTAATTTACATTCCTTCACACACAGCTAATGAATCTAGAATCAACTACATAGGATATTGAAGACAGTCAGATAAATATTTCAATATCGGTAATGAAGTTCTAATAACGCATCAAAAGATGTTTTAATGGTTGAACATAGGAGGGAATCGAACCCCAGTCTCCTGAAATTCAGCGTTTTATGGAGACTGTTATTTCTTTCTTAGTTCTCGCAATAGATACAATGTTGTTCTTATATTCATGTCATTAAATATATCTTATTATGGTTGTAGTTATCAATGTGATAGAATGCATGATGATAAATATGATGAACGAAGAAGAAGTCTGAAATGAAATTCATAATTCTATCGGAATGGAATTTTCCTCACGTTATTGCTACACTCAATGTTGGAAAGACAAAAATAAATCTATAATTACTTGAGAGCAGATTAATGACACTAGAAAAAACGCAATAGTTTCATCGTCAATGACTGTGGAGGTATGAAAGTTGCATTCTCTTATTTTTCATCTCACTTCTCTTTCCTCTTGCTCTTCCGTTTCACCAAACTTGAACAACTTCCTCCCAACTTCTCAGATAATCTTATATTTATTATTCAAACGATTCGAGTTGAGGATAGGGCTATATATAACAACTTCTAACAAGTTAAACATTCGTTTTCGTAGATATGAAGATACATTCATTAATTAGCTCTTGGAAATCAAGGACAGTAGAATATATGGTTTCATTTTTTGCTTGATAGTTTTGCCAACATAGACATGACTATTAACACTCTTTCAGTCGTATTGCCCGCACACAAGATTACGTTCCCACGCGGGCTTCTTATTTATGTATTTATTTTCTTTTGATCTTGCAATGGTAATTTACGATATTTTGTTCACTCTTATTTGTGTTGTTTCACTTGTTATCTTCTTTTGTGAAGAAAATGAAGAATAGAAAATGTAAGAAAGAATCGGATAAAAATGAAAAAAATGTAAATTTGAGAACGTTTAATCCATCAGAACGGCAAGAGTTTTGATATGTTCATCTACTATCTACCACGAAGCAAATTTTCTGAAGAATTTTATAATTCCCACCGAAGTCACTCGCAAGTCTATTTCTAGATACTATAATGACACTTCAGCTGTATATTTCCATCATCTAGAACGCCGTTAATCATTGGCAATGACTCTTCTCGTCAACCAAGCGTGAGATCAAGATTAGAAGAAACACTTTGTGAATCTAATCTAATTCTAATGAGCCGTTTAAGAGACATTTAATCGAGTAGCCTCCAGTGACACGTGACATGTCGTTGTCATAACTGGGCAAATGCAAAACTTTAGACATTTCGACTTATTTCAAATATTCTTCATTCGGTTGCTATCGAATCTAGAAAGCCGCGATCTCGAAAAAACGTGTGCTAGAAAAAATTCATATCTGAAATTATTTTCAAAGACCTTATTATCTAACTACGTATGATTTGTATTTAAAATATCTGTGTTCTCTCATCATTAGAATTTCGATATCTCATACCGTTCAAAAGTTATTCCCAAATCTGATATTTAGCAAACTATCGACTCCCCTTGACTACATTTTTTTTTTAAATTGAATGATTTTTGGATTCAAATGAATATTGTCTCGAGCATAGAGGTTTCTTTATGTCATCCGTTTCTATATTCTGTTTCTTGTTTCCTGTCTGATCACGAAACAGTTTTTATAAACATAAGTTTCTCAACATATAGTTGTTCATTACAGTTCTTGTTGAGAAGCCAACAAATATTTGAAAGTGAAAAAAAAAACAATTTGACCGCCAGTCTAGAGCATTCAGCTAAAACTGTATTCAACGTGGCCGTGGGTTCGAGTTCACATCACATCATACGCCTGTCACTTGTTCATTCGTTCCCCCATTAAACCTAGCATATGGTGGGGCTTGAAAGCTATAAACAAACAACATATTATATAATGTGTGACTACTTCAAAATGAAGTTGTCTTAAAAAAAAAGAAAAGAAATGCAATTCACTACATTTCAGAAAATATAGGTTCTTCTCATTTTTAGCCAAAACTCGAAATGAAGAGAAACCACATAAATATTCTGAGTATACCGAATATTTTGACTTCATTTTGTATGGACTGATCTATCTCGTATGTTTTGTATGTGAGTATAAGTATTTTATGAATATATATGCTGGTTGACTTGGAACATTATTTCTTAAGTTGAGTATAGATTTCGAGAATCAAGCTGCTGCCTCCTCTCCAATGCTCAAAACTTTTTTCGTGGGAAAAATATTATTGATTCTAAGTGATGCTCTCATTGCTCATCAGAATATAAATGAATACAAACATGACAAAACATCACATTGAATCAGATCCAAACTCACATTAATGTGAATCCACTTTTTTCTATACGCATAGAAGATTTTAACATGTAACAATGTGCAATTATGACGCTACCAAAATATGATTAACTCCCATAGAATGTGTCGAAAGATTGTTCAGAAACAAAGTATTTGTGAAGCAATTTAAAAATCATATAACATCCGAACTTCCATTACTTTATAGATAATATTGACATTTTTTTTTCGATGAAAACTTTCATGAAATTCACGGAGAAATTTCTTACGTAATACTTTCTTTTCATAGTGATAACTTTATGATATGTTTTGTGATCCAGTCCCAATAATTTTGTTCATAAAAACACGCGTTTGCTTTACAACTTTCACATTCTTCGACATTCGATATCAATTTTACAAGTCAAAAGAAAAACCATATACTTTTAGGTAATTTTCGTCCAAGGTTTCCTTTTTTTAACTTGTCAACTTTTAGAAAGAACATTTTCTTTTGAAAACGCTTGGCCTTTTTAATACTTTCCTTTTCATTGGAGATCTTTTGACAGAGACTCTCTCTTTCTGGAAAATAAAATACCAAAACATATTAAAGGCTGCTATAAGCCTTGTACAGCAAAAACCACTTACGTAAGTCGTTAGAGCTAAAATGGAGTACATTGTGTAAGAATGAATTTCACCTTTAATCTTAGATTTATGTCAAATTAATAACGCTAACAAAAGCTAAAAAACCGTTTCCCTTATATAAAAAAGGACCCGGTGGTGGTTACGGGTGAATTGGCGTGGTGAGGGTGGGCTGGAAAGTGGTGGAGATTCAAGTAATGATATAAAAGGATCAAGATTAGGTATACTTACAAGTTTCTGTTTAGAGAGGGCAACTTTACTTTTATTTTATTTGATCAAAAGAGCTTAATGTCACGCCCTGAGTGCTTGTTGGGGGATGGAACGGGAGGAGGGGTGGTGTGGGTTCTCTTTCAATCTACTGGGAATTATCAGTATAGAAATACAAACCACCTTGAGATAGCAAAATGGAAATAAATTAGTGGGAATAGGCCTACATAATATTATTTATTGTTCTGATATGGAAAGGTCGTCATTGTGATGGGTACTTGTAGGTGTCCCCTCCAAAAGATCCTGTCTCTCATCCGAATAAATTGAGATTTCATATCGACTTATGATTTTGATGAAAATAATTGAAAAATTATATTCATTCATCTTCTGTATTCATTCATGTATTCATTTTCCTCATTCTAAACTGTGATTACACCGAATATCAGACCACCCTGATTGCCCATATGATTCAGCCCCTCATACTGTTTATTTCTCATAGTCATGTAATTCTTCACACATTAGAACCGATCTTTGTTAAATTTTGATCTCTCCCCATTCCTAAACATTTCTATTGTATCTCTCCACACTTGTTGTCTATAGTCTCTGCTTCACCTTTTCACACCATTTCAGGTTTTGTGTTTCAATCAATCAGGTATGTTTGTTAATTATTATCAGTAAAAGATCAATTGATATACATTTTCTTTCATGTTTTATTTCAAGATATGGGTCTACTATGATTTGGCTTTTCCAAGATATGGGTTTTCTCTGATTTGATTTTCCCAGGATTTGATGTGCTACCGAAGATATATGAATAGTATTCACAGAAAATCATGACTTGTGGAGACTCGAACAGAACTGCATAAGAGACTAGGTGACATGTCTCGTTTTATTTATGAACAGTTCAAATCCATTCCTATAGAAAATCATCGTGAAAATTCAATTTTATAAATATCTGTTCTATATTTTTTAATTTCATTTCCTGGCAATCCCATGTAATGAACTGTGGTTAAAAAGTTATGTATGAATCGGGTGTTCCTTGTCTGTTCTTTCGCGTTTTTCTTCATTTAGAATAATAACATCGTTGCTTTCTCAACGTTTTAAAGCAGTTTGAAAAGCGAACTTTCAGATTGTTTGATTTGTTGATAGAATTGAAGGCATCCGTCCCACGGCATAAGTGAAGGGTTGTAGAATCCTTCAACAAACAGCAAGCTTTACATAATTCGTACGAGAGATAACTGGATATCGTAACACACCTGGTTTTCTACACAGTTTTGTGAAGTCAAATAACCTTTTCTTCCTTCTCGCTTTTGGTCCTTTTCGTCTTCTCTCTTCTCGTCATCCTCTCTTCCTCACTTCGTCTCTTTCTCTCTTCCTATATTTATCTCTCTTTATCTTCTCTATCTTCTCAACCTCTTGCCTTCTCTCTTTCCAACTCTCTTCCTGCATGTTCATGTTGTAATCCTCCTGTTTGCTGAATTCAAATTCAACGGAAACTGATATAAATAATTATATGTAACAACTTGACACAAAGTTCGCTCAAATTGATAGCACCCTTTTTTTATAAGTCGAGGTATTTGATACTTTCTACTTTAATATCGAGATAGTTTTGCGAAAATCTGGGATTGAAGCTATTATAGTTATACCTTCGGATACACGAAACCTTCAATCCAAGTCAACCGACTCTTCGGAGTACAACAATAAAACTATGAATAGGTTCAAGCTTTTTTCGTCAAGAAAACGTTCATTGAAGTATCATTCACAATTGAACATTTCTCACGAATGAATCATTTTCACACTTATATGAGTATGACGTCATTCACTCATCCACGATGATGTGCGTAGTATTTTCCTATCAACAATGAGATTCTAGATTGCATCAATAGAATTATACCAGGAATAAGCTGTAGAAACAAGATTTCAACTAACAAATTGAAAATGACCAAAGTTCTTGACAAGAACAATTTGTAGGTGAACATTTCTCCTAGTATTCCGTTGTTGTTTCTACTCAGCTCCCCAACATGCCAATCATCTGGTTCCCTAGGGATACGCAGGAGTTTCGTTTTGTGACGGAATCAATTGCTGTTTGCAGCTAGAGTCAAGTACAGAAGTAAACCTTGTTGGTACAGTATTGCGGCGTCATAACAAAAACATGACCTGTGTTGGTCGTATTTCCATCATTTGAATAATTCAACCCTGTGAATGAATATATATATATACATACACACGAATATATATCTATATATATATATATATATAATGGTACGGTTTGAAACTGTTCAAAAATCGCGACCTCCCCCGGGACTTGAACCCGGATCTCCAGATTGCCAGTCTGACGCACTACCCATTACGTCAGAGACGAATTTCTACTAGTGTTCAATCAGAAAGTTGTTGAAATAATATATATATATATATATATATATGTATATATATATATATATATATATATATATATATATATATATATATATATATATATATATATATATATATATATGTATATATATATATATATATATATATATATATATATATATATGAGTTATATCTACTTTTTTGAATGGGTAGCGAGTGTTGATAAATGTACAATGTATTGGTCACCGATGTGGACATATAACAGAACGAGCCAATCGAATGTTTGCATCCAAGATTGTAAACAATTTGTTCGTTTATTTCGTTTCAGAGGGCAGTACGAGCAGCGAGAAGGTTTTAAACGGCTTAGCGGCTGCGCGGCGCAGCGGTGAAGGTGGTGAACAACGACGTATGGTGGATATAACACGTGATAAGCCCATCAAAGTGACTGTCAGAATCATGGTGCCAGTGCGAGACCATCCGAAGGTGAGTGGTGCTCCCTCCTCTCCCCCTCCCCCCTCCCCTACCCCACCGATCAGGCTGCTGAGTGATATGTTCGATATTAATAATACCATCCTATCATTTTACGTGAGGCTGACGAGAAACTATCTCTTTCCCCTTCTACCCGTCAATAATCCACTACTTTTGAGACGTTCCGTTATGCGCTCTTTCTCCTCTCCTAATTCACCTATGAATTATCAGTTTTCTCTTTCCCTTTCCCCATATCGTAATTCGTATCAAGAGAGCCTCATTCGTACACATCTTGTAATCACCATATAGTTAAAATGATCGGAATTACTTAAGTTTCAATAATTCAAGTTCGAATTTCTTCAACTCCGGTCCTGATTGCATTTGATTTCGTATCCAATTTTTATTTACCAGATGATTACAATCATTTGGAAATTTAAATCAATGTGTTCCACCTCCACCTCCTCGTACCCTTATCGTAGATATATATTACACGTCATATCAATATATATGTTATATACTGTTATGCTACGTATGTTATATATATATATATATATATATATATATATATATATATATATATATATATATATATATATATATATATATATATATATATATATATATATATATATATATATATATATATATATATATATATATATATATATATATGCTCTGATAGCCAGATATATTATTGATTAATATTCCTTCGTATGTAACTTGAATTTATCAGTCACCTACAATTATCAAAAAGCCTTAGTGCGACAAGAGAAGGTAATTTTCCTCCGCCGCCACGTACATATTATCCTGATATCACTTACACACCTTCATACTCCATCAGGATGGCAAGAGATATAAGTAAGTTAAATTCGAAGAGTCAAGTTACATCATCAACGTCACACTCGTGTTGCACAATCTGACATTATCGCACTTGTGACTCCGACTTGCTGTCACATCACATGCACGATTGACTTCCTGCGCAGAGAATGTGATTCACTTCGTAAGAGTGGTAGACATGTGACTTCCGTTGCGCAGAATATGACGTGTAGGGAACTGATAAGAAATACATGTGATGTTAGACATCATGATGTCTATGTCTGATAGGGACTAGTTCTCAAACGAGTTGATATTATGTCAGTGTGTATAGTGATTTGGACGAGAGATCAATTGCATGAAATTCCATTAATTGAACGAATTTCACAATTTAATTGGATGATAATTATTGTAAATTGCTTCGGTGATTATGAAGAACTCAAGTTTTTAGAGAGATGTAGCTGCGTTTCAGGTCAAGAATCTCTCACAAACAAATCCTTGACTAACAAAATATCACAGCTTTCTTTTCACTATTTTTCTTTGTTCTAGTATTTATCACATTATTGATATTTCTGTTTCGATTTTCCTTCTCGTATTATTGCTATTGTATATATAGGATGATATAAGGAGTCACTTGTATCTTGAAAGAAGCCCTCAAGGAAATATCTAAAATAGTCCGATATTAAAACCCATACATCACTAAATCTCTTCATTCTATCAATCTCTCAATCACCAATCATGGTTCAATATATATCTCACGCTTATTTTGAAATCATATTTCTTCACAGCATATTAAATTTCTTATCTGTTAGAGTAGAAGTAATTGAGCCTTTTGGATTGATTCTTTCAATCCTCCAGAGAAAGACGAGCAACTTTGACAAGTTATCCATGTAATGGTATCGATAAAATATACTCGATTTAAAAAACTGTTCTCCTAGTTTATTACAACTATACACAAGCGAGTACAAATATGTGGATATAGAAATGTACGTCAAACAGATTTGCAAATAGAGTAATAAATAATGATCGATTTGTTTTCTCATTTTAAAAGTTATAAGCATAGAAAACACGTCAGATGTTTTGAAAAGTCTTCTCTGTATTTAGTTTCCCCTCAAGTTAGAGTACTTGTTCAACTTATGTAAAGAAAATGTCGAGAGTAAAACCTGGTGTCGTTGTTTTAAAGTGGAATTACACGAATATTTGCACCGGAAAATAAGGGATTTCTAAATGGTTTGAAATTGAAACTTCGAGAGAGGAAAGCAAGAACTGTCCACGTGTATTGAATTTACTTATCTGATTCTTTCAAAAGCCAATAAACGAATCAACTCATCAGAATTTACATTGGCATGCATCAACATTTGTTTCAACACAGCCCAAAACTATAACTATAAGTTATACGTTTGGAAACTTCCAGATTGGCCAGTTTTCAGTTATGCAATATTCAAACTCCGAATGCAAATTTCATGAGATTTTTTTCATTCAACTTCAAATCTTTTTATACGAGATAGTAAAAAAATGAGCGACATAATCGCAAAGTTCAGTATACAACTCATGTGCCATTTTTGAAAATTGATTCTCTCATGAAATTTCATTACAGTTTTCGAACTATTCAAATAATTTTCCGTGTTCATACTGAATTGTTTTAGTAAATTGCTTTCATTAGAGTCAACACTTTCAATGCTACATTTTCTGATTATATTTCCTTCATGGTCATAACGACGTCTTAATCTTCAAAATGAAAGTACACTCTTCTAATTAGTCGTTGCAAAAAAACAAAGGATTTCAATTATTTCTTGGAAACGTTGATAAAAGTCATTGTTTATTTTCGCTTTCATTCACTGACATCACGAGAGTACCTTCCAAGTGTTCTTTCAACGTATTTTTATCTCTCACTCACGTCACAAATTGTCATATTACTTTTCAGTCAGCGATTCCATTATTTCTAATAAGATATGAATTTTAGAATTGTAATGAAATAATGGGTACGGTTGTTGTGTTATTTCGTTTCTGAAACAACACCTGTTAAATCTAGCGGAAGACGATAATTTAGGTGTGATTGAATGAAGAATGAAATGAAGCTACAGTTGACAGCTTTCGTTTTATTCCAGGCTGAAAACAGAATGCGTTCATTTTAGTGATGCCTTCGGGTACCCGGGTACCCGAGTCGGGTACGGGTGATGCATTACCCGGGTAATATTTTGTTACCCGGGTACCCGGGTACCCGTCTAGGTTCCGGGTAATTGTGCTAACCAGTACCTATAATATAGAAAATAACTTTTATAAATCACTCAAGCTACCGAGAGAAATTCAACTTCGCATTCTACATAAGTTTTTTCACCTACCCTCCCAGACCTCCCTCAACTTGTCATAATGCGCTCGTCAAATCTAGTCGCACCACCTACCGTTATCTGTGGTCACACGTGCAGTGTACTGAATCCCTCTCCTGTCAACCGCTCTCTAGTTGCCATGCCAAATACTATTCTTTACCGAAAACTGAGAAGCATATATAGTCATATAGTTTTTAGTTTTATTTAGTTTTTTAAATTACCCGGGTAATACCCGGGTAATTTCGGCGGGTACCCGGTTCCTAATTTGTTACCCGAAGGCATCACTAGTTCATTTGGAATGAATTGAAATGTCATATATAACAAATGAAGTTCAATTATAGTACCTGCACCTATTTGAAATTAATGAATTAAAAATTGGTGAATGAATAAATATCTAATTATGGGAGAAAAAAATCTAGCTAAACGTGTAGCTTCGTAAATTCAGTTTTTGAAGTGATTAATACAAAAATATTTCAGGAATGTCGAAGTTTTCTTTCGATGAGAGGAAGGAGCTCGATTTGTAACTTGTTTAGAGAAAAAGCATATTCATCAGGTTACCGTAGCAACTAGAATTGATGAGAACAAACAAATTTCTACCAAATTGTAATTGGCGAACGCAATTTTAGATACTTTGTCATTTATTCATTTATATTGGGTTTAACGACGCCATGTACTAATAACCAGAATCTATCGACGTCGGTGAATGATGGAATGGTGGAATGATGAGACGAAAGGTTCAAATAGTTATTGGTTAGACGTTTTAAGGAGTCGGTCGTGGCGTGTAGTTAAGGAACATCTCACTATCTACCTTGTTCAGTATCTGAACTTGTGAATCTGACAGAGGAAAACCACGAACAATCGAACCCCGGTCTCCTGAAGGACGGTTCAGTGTGCTAGTCACTCGACCACCCATCACAGTGGAAAAATGGTCAAATCGGACATTTTCGTATACTTATATATAATTATATATATAGACCTACCACTCATAAATAATAAATAGTCATAAATAATAATAATTTATTCCATTTTAATTTTTCTGTCTTCAAACTTATTATTATTATTATTTGTATTTTTTCCGATAACGTTTCTCTTTTAATCTGCGACTTTTATATCTGGATATGAGTTAATTATTTTGTATAAGTATTTCCTGTTTTTGAATCGTATTTTATATTGATAAGTAAGCTGGATCCCAGTGCTCAATCACTGTGAAGTGAAAAGCTGACAAATAAAGTTGTTATTCTCTCAACATTGTGTGACATAACTTGAAAGAAACATACAGGATCAAATTTCACATGTACTGGTATGTGTTTTATTGTCTGAATGGATCAGAAAGATTTGACATTATCGAATATTGACATTCGACAATTATTCACTCATATGTGAAAGTGTCAGTAGTGAGATAGAATTTACATTCCACAAACATATTATTGCGTGTATTTGCCTTTTCGAGTGGAATGCAGCCTTCGTCATTCTCTAAGTTCCTAAACACATTCACCTCATACAGAAATACTGAAGATATTTACCTTCTTCAAAAATTCTATTGGATATTCATCAGAATGTATTGACTTGATTTCAATAATAATGTCGTTCGTCGAACAACATTTATCTCTTTTCTGATCTTAGAAACAACAGCTACAGCTTCATACTGGAGGATTTCAAAATGAGTATTTACTTTTTAGACGAGCTTTAGCGAGGATTTAACCTTACATCCATAAAAAAATTGGTGCTCGTTTTTCTTTTTTCTTTTCCTTTTTTTTGGTTCTCCACAGGTCAAAGTGACTCTTATTATTATGAATTTTAGAAATTTCAAAAATACACATTAGAATAATACAGCGGGAAAAAAAGAAAATATTTTAGTTTTCCGAAAAAATAAAGTTTTGGGTGAAGTTAAATTACATTTTGATACACATTTCTGGAAATTTTCAGCTTGATTGCATCACCCATTTTGAAGAAAAAACATGAAATGTGCTGAATTGGTACCACTCGAAGCAGTTTTTACCCATTTTTACCCATACTATCACATCTGCTCGTCCAACAACGCATATATGGCGTTTTCCTAGTCTAAACGTCATCCTCGCCGGAAAAAAGGCTCAAAATACCACATATGTAGGCCTACCAATATCACGATTCAATTTCTGATTTTTGTTTCCATTTTGGTAGGCGACATCCATTTTCTGTGTATAGTGTTTGAGTAAAGAGCTATAACTGTACATTTTCTGAAATTTCATTACAATAACTGAACATTTTCTGAAAATCATTCTATTCAATATGGTTCTTAGAAATAGAATTACCTTCTTTCAATCGCGAACACTTCAACTGCATTCAAAATGCATTCGATAGGATTTGTATTTCATGTTGAAATGTTCAAGTTTCGGATTAACCGTGAAACTAAGAGAAATAAACAGGAAATTGAACGATTCCATACATAACAATAACCTTTGAACTTTATTATCTTCCTTATTTCCATTCATATCCTTGAAAATTCATGGAGCTTTCACGAATGTTTAACGTTTGTATTATAATAATAAAACCAACACCATAACAATTCGGTATCATCATTTCATTCCATCGAATGGACAATATACATTAACATAAGAAATAGGAATATTTTTGATCTAATATATTATGTTATAATAATAAAACATAAAATTTATTCTGCCAAGAAAATGAAGTGAGAACATAACCCAATTCAACATCTATTTCGCGTGCGTTCCGTTAGAACTGACTGGACACGAGGTAATAAAACGTCGTTAACTTGTGTCGTTAAACCAGGAATGGTAATAGCTTTCCAACACAATGTTAAACGAATATAACATTAACACCCTTCATCGCATTTGGGAGATGTCTTTAGTTTATACGGGTGCAATATTTTGATATCCCGACAACAGCCTCAGGATCACGTTCAACACTTATATTAGGCGATAAACCTAGGTTGTAACTGAATATACGTTCGGAGTTATTACTAATCACCCTTCGAAATACTTTTAACACATCTTTAAAACATAAGTGTATTTTCGAAGAGTGGTTTTATGCGTGTCCATAAAAAAATATTAATAAAATGTTGGAAAAATGTAGACTTACGTTGATGATGTCTCTGGGGATTTCATCCAATCTCTTCGCGTAATAGAGTCGCGACCATGGCTTCCACGTCTGGAGATACTGGAGGAGATAGAGAATCGGAGAATCGGGAGCTGAAAAGAGAGAGGAAGATAGTGATCCCGTTATTCCCATATTATCCCTTTCGAATGAGAAGACCTACGGGCTAAGTAATAGGGATAGTGCCTTCCTGGGGGGTGAAACCACAAGCATACACATAGTTTTGACACACACACTCTGTGTTGCCGGATTTTGTGGATCGTTTTTACATCTCATTTGTGTTACTATTCGCTTATTAGGCTTTCTGGTTCAAAGACTGGGAGACTTGGAGGTCTTAGAGACTCGCGCCTCAGAGACAGCTGCTTAAAACTATATTGTGCCTACTGCCTATAATGATTTTTTATTTATCTAGATGAGTGGCTGATATGGATGATTAATGAGATGATGGGAGGATGAGATGAATGTTCTTGGCTAATGGGAAGGACAGTGGGAAGGATGCGGTCATGGCGCAACCTTCCCGGCATTAGCCTAGACTACAGAGGGAAACCATGAAAACCCCATGTAAAGATGGTCGGCAGCGGGGATAGAACTGGGTTCGAAATTCCCCTCGCCTCTCGGATCACATGAAGCGAGTGCGTTAACCACTGCGCTGCATGTGCCGGTATGATGAAACTGCAATGGATTCGCGTCCCAAATAATGCATGGTTTGGCTTTCGCACATTTGTGGACAGAATTTTCAAATTACAAGTTGATTCAATGTGATTGTATACTCATTCAATTTACAACTTATTCAGTCAGATTCATTATTTAAAGATTGAAACATTCATCAGTTTCGATTCACTCCAGTATAGTTGGGTTCAATTCACTTTTCAATTCAATTTGGTTCATTAGTTTCAATCACTGAATCTGAAAAGTTCTCATTTACCTTTTTATTAGACAATGATGTTGATAATTATTCAAAAAAACTTCATGTCGGGTGATGCAATTTCTAATGATTTGATTGCGTATCAAATCTTACTTTCAGAACAAAAATCTCGAATTTCAGGACAATCAAGGATCACCGATCTTAGCTTTAATCACACAAGAATCTTGTCTTTCCAAATTAATTCCAATGACAATATTTTATTTTCGATGTCATTGTAAACAATTCCATTACCATCAACTTTTCTTTTTCTTCTTCACAACAAAAGAAACTTATTAAATCATACTGTCTTTGTATTCATCACATTGCCTAGGGAAAGAGACCTTCAACACTCTTTGTTTTCAAGAGCCTTGAAGATAACTCGAAACTTCTGGGCGTTTTTGAAAATTAGTAGAGGAGACGGTCGATTGTCTCATCTACAAACACTCGGAAGTACCCGGGGACGTTTTCACTTGTTTTGATACTGTAAATAATTATAATAAAAAGAAAAAGAGATTCATTTGTTTTTAAGGCTTTGAATAAGTTCAAGGAGAGGATGACTTATATTTTCATTCTAAGTGGGTCTTCGAAAGAAAGAATATATTAATACATTGTAGTATCAGTTGAGCCACAAAAATAATGCCATGACAATATTTTCAAGTTGAATCAAAATCGAGTGTACACTTTGTCACTTCGAACATTTGAGATTTTGAAGTGATGAAAGAGGAGGATTTAGCTTTCTTACTGAAAAAGTAATTATTTAAAGAGTTTCAAGCACTTCTCATGAAACATGTAGGCCTACTTGATACATTTTCCTTCACGGTTTTCTATATTTTCAGTGTCTCATCAACATTTTTCGCATTAGAAATGGAGGAATAGAAAAATAGCTTCAAAAAATATATAATGAGTACAATACAGGTAAATGATCCAAGCTCTACGAAGTGTTATTTTTCAATTCAATTATGGGGTCATATGAAATGAAGCACAAAAAATACATGTTTCGTACTGAAATTGTCAGAGTGGAGAATTCAATACATTGGATTGCACTTATTGAACAGTTAATTACCCTACTACTAGATTTAAAATTACTAAAAGCTGGACAAGTGCACACTAATGAGTTTCGATTACCGACATGGTCAAACATTCCGGCTATGATTTCCTCGTTTACCTTCTGTTGTTGAGGTGAATTGTAAGAATACTCTACTCAGAACATGCAATTGTCGCTTTCGTCTTACTGTCTAAACTACTCAATGAAATAATATTGTTTCATTCACTGTCGATAACACCCTTATGATTATCGATCGAGTATTGAGTTATTCAACAGTGTTCATAATACTAGTAACACCAACAATTAAGGGGGTGCACGGTGCTTGGAAAATAGAGAAATCTGTCTTCACTATTTTTGTCTGCGTTCACAAACCAGTGTAAATGAGTGAAAAGTATATCAACTTCAGAATAATGTTACAGTCTTCAATTAATATGACCTTCTATTTCTGCGATTAATTCGATCAGTTTTAAGATGATACGTTAATGGATTTCTTCACATTCTTGGTATTCATTGACGTATCATCTTGAAACTGATTGAATTTATAAACATATAATGTCATATTAATTGAGAAGCGTCAAATTATCTTGGACTTGATATACTTTTCATCCAATCACACTGGTTTCTTGCACATAGGAATAAATGTTAACGATGGATTTCTCTATTAGCCGCCCCGGTGGGTAAGTCAATTATCGTTAGCGGTAACTGAAGTCACTGTTGGGCGTGGGTTCGAGTCCCGCATAAGGCATGGGTTTTTGTAAACGTCCTTTCACCTATCATCACTTCATCGTTTCATTATCACCCACTCATTCGTATCCCCGTATATCCTAGTTGTTGGTGCGGTCGTTAAGCAGCATCACAGAAAAAAAATCTCGATTTTTTTCAGCAGTGTGCATACACCCCCGTAAACAACTTTCTCTTTCTCTCGATCTTTCCCTAACTAACATACAGTCGCACATAAACATACACACATGACCTCCCCTCGCTCTCACCTCCATCCTACAGTGTGTGTGTGACATATGACCTGTCAGGCTATCACCTGTCACCACGAAACATCCCATCATACTACAGATATATACAACACGGAATGTTGCCATTGTAGGCGGAATGTGTCCTATTGTTTCTATCTCTCTCACTCTCAACTGTCACTGCGCACTGAGTTAGATGATAGTGAGTTAATTACGACTGGAGAACTACTGGAGAACGACTAAAGTAGTTGACAATAGAGATCGTCAAACGTTGTGACGACTAGATCGAGTTGCATTCCGTGAGAGTTAGATATAGTTATTATCATTCCATACGTTTGTGTGTATGATTGTCCCAATCGTCAGTCTTTGGTATCTGTTAGCGTTAGCGGTTGGGTGTGTCGATTTGTCAACATATACATATCACATACTGATGAGAACTTACTATTATTACTTGAGACAAAAATATTATCATATATGAAGCCAACTATAATATATAACAGTGACATTTCATTTATACGACAATTCAGTTTGAAACATGTATAACTTGACACACAGAATACCATAAGTGACATGATTGTTTGTACAATTATATTCGAAGCAATATGACATTAGGCCTATATTAATGATGGTTTCTTTATATGAAGAATGGGAGGAGTTACGTAAACACGGAGGAGTCAGCAGAAATGAAATGAGTAATGAGTATGGGAGTCGTATTGAAAATTGAGAGGAAAGAAGTAGGACGAACTAGGATATTGTACTAGAAAAACTTACATTGGAATGAAAATGAATATATGAAAGGGAGTACAAAGGTGAAGACGGAAAAAAGAAGTAGAATATGCTATGTGAAAAGAGTGTATGAAGGATGGATCAGAGTGAAATTTGATCTGGCATCTAATATGACATAATAATGAAAAAAAATGAATAATAATATGGCAAGAAATTGAATGAAAATTTCAAGATGGATATTGGAAGTTGAAAAAAGTCGGAATTATTGTGAGGACGTATGTGTGGAAATATGTGAATAGGAAAAAATTTGTTGGACAAAGACACGAAATAACAATTCTGAAAATGAGAATGAGGATAAAAAAGCAGTATGTCATGATGGGGAAATTCCTAGATTGATTTTGATGGATATAGCTATCATGGCCCAATAATATTGGTTATCTGTATATTGGAAATCACAATCTCCCTTAATTTATTTCGTATCATGAGAAACTCGCAATATGGGAGAGTATTTGTTTTCCCAGATAAAAATAGTTATACTATGCTTTGAACAAATTGATTTGACCGATATTCTATGGAATCAAAGCAGAAATCAAACAAGACGTAGCATATTTCAGAATCCACTTTGGCTATCAAAGCTAAATGTGTGGCAAGACAAAAGTAAATCCCTCGTCATATGTTCCATCATCAAAACCATTCCTCAATTTATGTTCTTCCTCTTTGATATTGTTTTTATATTCAACATCGAATTTTTATTATTATATAAACAATCTTTTTATATTGACTTTAAATCATACCAATTCTTTGAAAATTGTTTTATGAAATATATTCTTTCATAATAGAACGAGTTAAGAAAAGAAAAAGACATATATAAAACTAGAGAATAAAAGACATGAAATTGGGAATAGAATACGAAAAAATAAGTATATTGAAAAGCAATAAAGAGTTCTGAACATTTCTGGTGGAAGTATATGACATGCTACTCGGGGGAACGAGAACATTTTACTATCTGTTACCCTCGGGATATATTTTCTTTCTTCCGTTCTGGATTGAGTGTGGATTTAGAGCAAGCACCAACGAGGAAAAGAGAGGGATTTAGGTAACAGAAACTAGTCACGTGAGCAGATGAAGACATCGGAATCATGATTGTTTTACAACATGAATACATTCTGGTGCTGCGATATCAACCGAGCAGTTATTGTAAATGTATTCTAGGCCCAGTTGTACGAATTCATAGTTATTTTTTATTTGTCATTTGTTATTTACTAAGCATTTCTTGGCACCATTAGACATACGTACATACTCTCAATAGGTTTACATACAGGTATGGCATTTGTCATTTGAATACAATATAGGCCTACATCGAGTCGATTATATATAGTGAAAAAAATACTACTAAATATATATAAAGGAATTTGAATATGATGGAATATATATGGAGTGATGTCCATAAAGGTCAAAATATAACTTGAAATTTAAAATTTGGTCAACATAATATTGGGATGAAATAAAATCAATAAACTTATTTTCTACAATTTTGTACATTCTTTGTTCCCTACATTACCAGTTCTTCTTCAGAAATTCGAATTTTCAAATTCAATAGTTCAAACATTTAGAGTTAGCGAATTGAGGAATAGTTAAAAGACCAATTTGTTATCACCTTTGGTTACATATGTTATCAACTGAAGGTTAGCTAATTAGTACTTGACTTGGATTTGTAAAATTCAGCCTTGGTTCGGAGAATGAATAGTTCGAAGAAAATGAATAGTTATTCATCTATTTTTACTTGGAAAACGCAGCATTCGTTTGTATTGGTTTTTAGTCATCATATACACACCTTAGTTTTGAACTGTCAATTCACTACCTTCTCATCGAACTGATGCTCTCGCTCATTTTTATCGTTCCATGCTCCAACTTATTCTACCCCTTTCTCTTCCCAATAGGTTTGAATTTTGATCTAAAATATTGAATTCAATTTTCCTTTGAAACTGATGATTTCATCCATGTATACCCGGAAAACGGCGTTTCATTCGTGTACTTGAATTCCTTCAAGATTTGAATTTATACGAGAAAAATATTGTCACAAAATTTCCCTCCGGGTTATTCTTATGAAGGATTCTGAAAATTTTGAAATTGTTTTTCATAAAAGTAGTTGAACCAATATCCTGAGCAATATCCTGAGCAGTTGAACAATAACCTATACAGTATTGTGTTATATGATGTTATATGTACATGCCAAGTTTCATCGACATTTGTGTTGTGTCTTCGTTCGACGTAATTGGTTGCAATAATGTTCACCAGTAAAGAGCAAACAAAATACCGAAAAATCCAATAATTTTGTTAAATAATTGTTTTTTCGAGTTCGGTAAAATGGAGTCCTCTCTTCGTTCATCCAATTAGTTCAACGACGAACTCTGATGACAACTAAGATCTATTGGCGTTGGTGAGTGATGGATGACCCGGAAGAAATATGGCGAGGTAGATCATTCTATCAGATGTTTGGGACAGTTTGGAAGAAGATCTTGGCGTGTTCGTGAGGAACCACTCAGTATTTACTTTCTCGTCTGAGAAAAACAAGACGCAGACCAAATTAATAATATCAGGAGATGATGGAAATCTACTTCTGAACGTGGAAAATAATTGATGTAGAAGCGAATCAGTGATATTTTAAAAATAAAATATCATTATTTTGTCATTTTGAAACCTGGCACCTCCACCAATATCAGATTTAGAAAAAATATGAGAGCGTAAAGGAGAATGGCATTGATATAATAATGATCAAACTCTTTGAATTTTGTTTCCTCACCCATTTAACTCAATAATCATCAATTTTCAGAGAAATATTAGAGGACAACACAACTCTGAAACCAGATTTGAATCAATAATGCCAATATTCATCTTCGTAATTTCAGAGAAAACTAGAGATTATAATTTCAATCTCAGAGATTGATATTAATTTCTGTATCTTCTAGAAACCATGATTTATGAAGTAGGCATTACCGATTCTGTATAGCAACATGAACACAAGCGAGAAAAGAAATACGTCACAACTCACTAAAAGGGCCGGACCTTGGAGGACGGATGATTAATTTATTGAGGTGATGATTTCTAGTTTTCTCCAAAATTATAACATAAATGCAATCCCGTTGGCTCAATCTCTCTCGCTAGCAATATAAACTTCACCATTGGGCGTGGGTTCGATTCCCGCATAAGGCATGGATTTCTATAAACGTCCTTTATTTATCATCACTTCATCGTTTCATTATCACCCACTCATTAGTGCTCCCTTATAACCTAGCTGTTGGTGTGGGGTCGTTAAGCAACAATAAAATAATAATAATCCAAAAAAATCGTTATTATTTATTATAGTTCCAGGGTGTTGATGTCCTTTAAGATATCATCACGATTATGACGAACACTTTCAACTTGCTAAGAGAAAAAATCGCCGAAACGTTGTTACAGTCTAATTAGTCCATACCACGTGATCGACTCACAAAGATGGCATGGAACAAACAGTGACGTCACAAGCGGTCAACCACGTGACTCATGACGTCATTCAATCTAATAAATCATCGTTAACAGATCGTTCTTGAATTCCTGATTTAATTGTTTCACTGATTAATGATGCGTGATCTTTGGCCAGAACGGTTCAACCAAAACATTGACAGAATGATAATAATGCGCTAATTAATAAAGCAATCATCGAGTAGAGGTAGACAATAGAAGGAGAGATGATTAATGATCAATCGTTTGCACTATTATTGTCATTGTTGGTCAAGAGTTTATGAAATTGAGCAAATGAGAGTTTGTCTAGCGACAGAATGAAAATCAAAATTAATTATTTTATATACTTATATGTCTGCGGTATTTTGAGTGTTATTTCTTTTCGAGACAGGAATTGATATTCTGAAATTGATACTTATATTGATATTCTACATCTTTCAAAAACGATGAAAATCAAGATCAAGTATTTTATACGTATACATATGCGGTATAGAGTGTCAATTCTCTCCGGTACAGATATAGATATTCTGAAAACATCTACATCGTTGCTCCAAAAACGGTAGATGTCTTCAGCTGCAGCAATTGTATCTATACACAATTACGGTACTGAAGTTTCTCCAATATTATTCAATTATTGGATGACCTTCATTTCTAGTGGACATTCAAATGTTCTTGAATATGTTTCAATTGGACAGAAATCTACTTTCAGAGATGAAATATAATCAAGCGGCAAGCCAATGAGTGATATTTTTGCAATACAATATCACGCTTTTATGTAATTTCAAAACCTGGCACCTCCACCGATAACATATTTTTTAAGAAATGAAGAGCGTGAAAAGAAATGACATTGAAGATCACGATCACGATATGATTTCCTCAACCCTATCACTCAATCAAAGTATGTTGGTATATCGGATGAAGCATCGCAAGAAAAACAAGAATGTTGATCCTATATATATATATATTTTAATAATTTTTCATTTCAATCAACAACTTCTTTCAACAGCTTTCAACTCATATTTATATCTATTAAACCACTGATTTTTCTCTCTATCCAATTCAATAACTGAATGTTAAAGTCATTGTTAAATTCTACTCTACTTTTGACGACATTTGCATACCCCTCCTCAAGGTATACTAACAAATTGCGGAACAAACTTTCAAACAAACCAAAATAAAGTACTAATCTTTCGGAAATTACGCACAATATACATTTTTCTTCATTCGATATGGAAAAACAAATTATTTTTTCGGAGAACTTAACAAGACGCGACAACCTGACTTGTTAATTTGATCTTATATTTGCTCAGAGTTTCAAAACCTCTCGTCGAGTTATAATAAGCTGGTTGTAATTCAGCTGGATACGATCGACCGTCCTCCCCATCTCTCAGATTTAACGTGAGGGAGTGTCGAGCTGTCACATCTTACTATTCGTTAATTACATGTCACATCCAGGCAACCCTGTGATGCCAAATTGATACTTTACGCTTTCTTCCTCCAAAGAAATTAAATAATGAAATTTTAAATACATTGACAATATTGTAAACAACAGACTGTGGATAATAATTGAAACATTAAACGCATGTCTTGATATTTCGCGTAAAATGAAAAAATATTGGGGGAGGTGGATGAATTGGTGGGGCGATGAGATGTCACTCAAGAGACCGAGGTTCGTATCCCGCTGTCATTCAGGTAGACTCTGAAGAACGAATACCGGAATAAAGATACTCGGTCATGTGACATGGGCTTCGTGGTACTTTTCAATAAAATGTGGTTAGGGTTCAGGTAAATTTGGACACCCAAACCCATGTCACACAACCGAGTCCATAACTTTATACCGGTATACGCTCTTCAGGCGCCCCTCATCCTGACAGGGTTTTTGTGGTATACATTCGACGTTCAAGTGAACCTTGGTATGTTTTTTCTGAAGAACATACAACCATCGCTTTCATACAATTTCCTCAGAACATAATGAAAGAAACTTTTTTTTTATTATTCCCTTCTTTTATCACTCGTCGATGCCAGAATATTATCCTAGTCATTATTGCATTGCGTCGAGAAACTAATCACGGAGGAATGCATTGAGTGATCACATAAATGTATCTTGCAATTTTTTTTACCCGATTATAATTATTTTCAATCATCCATTATCATTCACTTTACCTCAGTGAAGCCGGTTTCAAGAACTCTTGGTTTAGTATTAATTAGATAACCATCAATTATGGCACGAAAATAACATGCGTAATCCAAGGTATTATTAGTTATCAACTAATAATAATTATAAATAATGCATATATATGTAGAACTGATGCTACAACATTAACGCACATATTTCTGAGCTACTTCCAATTTCGAGTAAATTTCGAAAAATCTCTATACCGAAATGTTCTGGAGTGAGCGAGCTGCTATATACAAATCTGAATGCTATTCATTATCATCGCACCAACTTGAGTTTTCAGCTTAGATAAGATTGTTTTCAGTTCAGATTGAAGTGGTTCAAGTTATGTTGATTGGCTCAATCAGGTTGGCTAGGTAAGTGAGATTAGATGGATCTGAGGATTATTCAGAAACCGAGAAACAACAACAACAACAACAACAACAACAGCAATAACAAAAACAATGAGAAGGACGAGAAGAAATATATCCAGTTTGAGTGGGAATACGCCTTGTCAAAATGTTCGTATTCGCGTGAAGTCGAACAAGTCAAATGTACACAACAAAACACAAACACGTACTAACAAACTCAACACAAGTTTACCACAAGTTTCGGCGTTGAAATCAATATAGAAATTGTTCACCTATCATTCAGCTTATATGACCGTGAAGTTCATTTGTTCTGGCAAAATGATTGAAACCAATAATGTGGATGCATGTTTATCGCACATGTTCCATGATTATCACAGTAAAAGATGCAAATTGGTCAGAGTTCCAATTCTGTTTCTGACAATTTTTTTTGTGTATTTGTAATTTGTGTGGAATCGATACATGAAAAGTTAATAAGAAACGAATGTTCCCATTTGTTGATATTTTGAAATCCTAGTTGCTATGTGAAATATTTTCAACGGCGAACAACATAGAGAAAATTTTGACTTATTTTGAAGAGCCAATTGCCAACAATTGTATGTTGACATGAAAACGCGAAAATATGAATTGTGAGTTTACCTCTAAAACGATCATCGGTATATATTGTTGAATGAATCGTGCACAAATAGTGATATCCATTGGAATATATACAAAAAAGGGAATTATTGCGTTGCACTGAAAGAATGAAATTATGTATCTTCTATTGTTGTCTTCTATTGTTGTGGTGATTATTCTTGAATTAAAAGTCTCCGTGATATATGCACTCATATCTTTGTCTTTTCAATTTAATTTCATACATTATTTATCAAAAACTATCATGATACTGTTACACAATGTGATTATAATAATCTATATTAACAATGAATGAATTAAGCAATTCAATTACAAACTTATAATTATATACGCTTCTGAGTATCCTAGTTATATAAATTACCATGGCATTGTTACAAAGTGTGCATGATAATACATTATCAACTATACTGCTTCTAAATGAGTGTCTTGGGATTCAATCGACCGTCATTTCTCAATTAGCTAAAACGGTTGGTAGTTTCGGAACTATTTTGTGCAATGAAGCATATATGCATGTAATTAGTTTTGTAGAATAAGAAGTTCTCGAAATGCAATTTACGGTTATATATTACTATTTGTCGAAGTTGTACAGATAAAATTTAGTTCCTAGTTATATTCAGTCAATGTGTGCTTGTGATAAGTCTGTACCAATACACGTAATTCAACTTCTGTTCGATAATATAACTTAATTCTACAAGAACTGCATGGCAGAGATGATTTTAATCACTACAGAAAGAGATATAAAAGATGAGTTCTCGATGCATGTCTAATTATACATATGAATATATATATTTGTACAGAAAACTTATGAAGTGATGATGGAAGTTGTATCCAATGAGAGGAGAAAATCGAGATATCAACCTGGCAGATAAATTATATTGCCAATTAGACACTATGTTGTTATTCATTCAAATTTATCCAATCAGAGATAAGTTAGGGGCTGAAGAGATCCGGTGTAACGGAATATTTGTACTGCTAGATTATGTTTACCCCCGTAATAAAATGCTGGCTGATGATTACTGTACGGTAATCATCAGCCAGGCATTTTATTACTGATCAGTGCAAATATGCTGGCAGATGATTACTCCCTCTGATTCCTTATTACTGATATATTATGTGACCAGATTAATAATAATCCAGCGGATCTTTACTGAATTCCATACAACAGTAGTAATGAGAATCCAGCATTTGTTTACTCCCTCGGGTGTGAAACATGAATGTGAATCGAAATACTGAGGTAAAAATAATCCGGCGGAACTTTACTGTCATTTATCAGATAGGTAATAATAATCTGGCAGATCTTTACTGTCTTGTTTCAAAATACTTTTTTGAACGATACTTGAGGTAATAATAATGTGACAAATCATTACTGTCTTGTTTCTGAATACTTTGTCAACGATTAGGAAGTAATAATAATCTGGCAGATCTTTACTGTCTTGTTTATGAATACTTTTTTCAACGATACTTGAGGTAATAATGATCTGGCAGATCTTTACTCTCTTGTTTCTGAATACTTTTTTCAACGATACTTGAGGTAATAATAATCTGGCGGATCTTTACTGTCTTGTTTCTGGATACTGTTTCCAATTATACTTGAGGTAATAATAATCTGGCAGATCTTCACTGTCTTGTTTCAAAATACTGTTTTCAACGATACTTGAGGTAATAATGATCTGGCAGATCTTTACTGTCTTCTTTCTGAATACCGTTTTCAGCGATACTTGAGGTAATAATAATCTGGCAGATCTTTACTGTCTTTTTCTGAATACTGTTTTCAACGATACTTGAGGTAATAATAATCTGGCGGATCATTACTGTCTCGTTTTTGAATACTGTTTTCAACGATACTTGAGGTAATAATAATCTGGCAGATCTTTACTGTCTTGTTTCTGAATACTTTTTTCAACGATACTTGAGGTAATAATTATCTGGCAGATCTTTACTCTCTTGTTTCTGAATACTCTTTTTAACGATACTAGAGATAAAAATAATCTGGCAGATCTTTACTATCTTGTTTCTGAATACTGTTCCCAATTATATTTGAGGTAATAATAATCTGGCAGATCTTTTCTGTCTTGTTTCAGAATACTGTTTTCAACGATACTTGAGGTAATAATAATCTGGCAGATCTTTACTGTCTTGTTTCTGAATACCTTTTTCAACGATACTTGAGGTAATAATAATCTGGCAGATCATTACTGTCTTGTTTCTGAATACTTTTTTCAACGATACTTGAGGTAATAATTATTTGGCAGATCTTTACTCTCTTGTTTCTGAATACTTTTTTCAACGATACTTGAGGTAATAATAATCTGGCAGATCTTTACTGTCTTGTTTCTGAATACTGTTTCCAATTATACTTAAGGTAATATCTGACAGATCTTCACTGTCTTGTTTCAAAATACTGTTTTCAACGATACTTGAGGTTATAATAATCTGGCAGATCTTCACTGTCTTGTTTCAAAATACTGTTTTCAACGATACTTGAGGTAATAATAATCTGGCAGATCTTTACTGTCTTGTTCTGAATACTGTTTACAACGATACTTGAGGTGATGATAATCTGGCAGATCTTTACTGTCTTGTTTCTGAATACTGTTTCCAATTATACTCAAGGTAATATCTGGCAGATCTTCACTGTCTTGTTTCAAAATACTGTTTTCAACGATACTTGAGGTAATAATAATCTGGCAGATCTTTACTGTCTTGTTCTGAATACTGTTGTCAACGATACTTGAGGTAATAATAATCTGGTAGATCTTTACTGTCTTGTTTCTGAATACTGTTTTCAATGATACTTGAGGTAATAATAATCTGGCAGATCATTACTGTCTTGTTTCTGAATACTGTTTTCAACTATACTTGAGGTAATAATAATCTGGAAGATCTCTACTGTCTACTGAACATTGTAATACAGATATACAGTACAAATACATCAGCATATGATTACTCCCTCTTATTCCTTCCAACTGATATATGAAGTGACCAGAATAATAAGAATCCAGCATACGTTCACTCCCTCGGATGTAAAACATGGATATTGATCTCAATATTGAGGTAAAAATAATCCGGTGGAACTTTACTGTCATTTAACGGATAGGTAAAAATAATCTGGCACATCTTCACTGTCCACTGAACATTGCAATACTGATCAGTAAAATATACTGGCATATGATTACTCCCTCTTATTCCTTTTAGCTGATATATAAGGTGACCGGATTAATAATATCTCAGCGGATATCTACTGAATTCCATACAACAGTAGTGATGAGAATCCAGTATTTGTTTACTCATTGGATGTTGAACATGGATATTCATCGTACTATTGAGGTAAAAATAATCTAGCGGAACTTCACTGTCCTCTTTCACGGAAAGGTAAGATACCATAACCATAGAAAAATACCATAGAAGAGGTAAAAAAAACGGCAGATCTTTACTGTCCGAATAGTGTCTCAACGATACTTCAGGTAAAAATAATCTGGCTGATCTTCACTGTCTGAATACTGTTTTCAACGATCGTTGGAATACGAAAATATCGTTGAAAACAGTATTCAGATACAAGATGGAAGCTAGATTCTTATCACTTCCCTCATAGAAGACAATAAAGTTCGGCTAGATTATTTTCACCTCAAAAGTACGATGAATATCCATGTGAAACATCCGAGCAAGTAAACAAATGCTGGATTCTCATCACTACTGTTGTATGGAATTCAGTGAAGATCCGCTGGATTATTATTAATCTGGTCATTCCATATATCAGTTGAGAGGAATAAGAGGGAGTAATCATATGCTGGTATATTTGTACCGATCAGTATCACAATGTCCAGTAGACAGTAAAGATCTGCCAGATTATTTTTACCTATCTGATAAATGACGATAAAGTTCCGCCGAATTAATTTAACCTCAATATTGAGATCAATATCCATGTTTCACATCCGAGAGAGTGAACATATGCTGAACTCTTATTACCACCGTTGTATAGGATTCAGTGAAGATCCGCTGGAATATTATTGATCTGGTCACTTCACATATCAGTTGAAACGAATAAGAGGAAGTAATCATATGCTGGAACATTTGAACCTCGGTAGACAGTAAAGATCTGCAAGATTATCATTACCTCAAGTATCGTTGAGAACGGTATTCAGTAACTATATGGAAGCTGGATTATTTTCACCTCAATATTGATATCAATATCCAGGTTTCACAATCGAGGGAGTAAACGAATGCTGGATTCTAATTACCACAGTTGTATGGAATCCAGTAGAGATCCGCTGGATTATTATTAATCTAGTCACTTCATATATCAGTTGGAAGGAATAAGAAGGAGTAATCATTTGCTGATATATTTGAACCTCAGTAGACAGTAAAGATCTGCCAGATTATTATTACCTCAAGTATCGTTGAAAACAGTATTCAGAAACAAGACAGTGAAGATATGCCAGATTATTATAACCTCAAGTATCGTTGAAAAAAGTATTCAGAAACAGGAGAGTAAAGACCTGCCAGATAATTATTACCCCAAGTATCGTTGAAAAAAGTATTCAGAAACAAGACAGTAATGATCTGCCAGATTATTATTACCTCAAGTATCGTTGAAAAAGGTATTCAGAAACAAGACAGTAAAGATCTGCCAGATTATCATTACCTCAAGTATCGTTGAAAACAGTATTCTGAAACAAGACAGTAAAGATCTGCCAGATTATTATTACCTCAGGTTTAATTGGAAACAGTATTCAGAAACAAGACAGTAAAGATCTGCCAGATTATTATTATCTCTAGTATCGTTGAAAACAGTAATCAGAAACAAGACAGTAAAGATTTACCAGATTAATATTACCTCAAGTATCGTTGAAAAAAGTATTCAGAAACAAGACAGTAATGATCTGCCAGATTATTATCACCTCAAGTATCGTTGAGAACGGTATCCAGAAACAAGACAGTAAAGATCTGCCAGATTATTATTACCTCAAGTATCGTTAAAAACAGTATTCAGAAGGAAGACAGTAAAGATCTGCCAGATTATTATTACCTCAAGTATCGTTGTTAACAGTATTCAGAAACAAGACAGTAAAGATCTGCCATATTATTATTACCTCAAGTATCGTTGAAGAAAGTATTCAGAAACAAGACAGTAATGATCTGCCAGATTATTATCACCTCAAAAAGTATCGTTGGAAACAGTATTCAGAAACAGGACAGTAAAGATCTGCCAGATTATTATTACCTCAAGTATCGTTGAAAAAAGTATTCAGAAACAAGACAGTAATGATCTGCCAGATTATTATTACCTCAAGTATCGTTGAAAACAGTATTCAGAAACAGGAGAGTAAAGACCTGCCAGATAATTATTACCCCAAGTATCGTTGAAAAAAGTATTCAGAAACAAGACAGTAATGATCTGCCGGATTATTATTACCTCAAGTATCGTTGAAAAAGGTATTCAGAAACAAGACAGTAAAGATCTGTCAGATTATTATTACCTCAAGTATCGTTGAAAACAGTATTCTGAAACAAGACAGTGAAGATCTGCCAGATTATTATTACCTCAAGTATAATTGGAAACAGTATTCAGAAACAAGACAGTAAAGATCTGCCAGATTATTATTATCTCTAGTATCGTTGAAAACAGTAATCAGAAACAAGGCAGTAAAGATCTACCAGATTATTATTACCTCAAGTATCGTTGAAAAAAGTATTCAGAAACAAGACAGTAATGATCTGCCAGATTATTATTACCTCAAGTATCGTTGAAAAAGGTATTCAGAAACAAGACAGTAAAGATCTGCCAGATTATTATTACCTCAAGTATCGTTGAAAACAGTATTCTGAAACAAGACAGTGAAGATCTGCCAGATTATTATTACCTCAAGTATAATTGGAAACAGTATTCAGAAACAAGACAGTAAAGATCTGCCAGATTATTATTATCTCTAGTATCGTTGAAAACAGTAATCAGAAACAAGACAGTAAAGATCTACCAGATTATTATTACCTCAAGTATCGTTGAAAAAAGTATTCAGAAACAAGACAGTAAAGATCTGCCAGATTATTATTACCTCAAGTTTAATTGGAAACAGTATTCAGAAACAAGACAGTAAAGATCTGCCAGATTATTATTATCTCCAGTATCGTTGAAAACAGTAATCAGAAACAAGACAGTAAAGATCTACCAGATTATTATTACCTCAAGTATCGTTGAAAAAAGTATTCAGAAACAAGACAGTAATGATCTGCCAGATTATTATTACCTCAAGTATCGTTGAAAAAGGTATTCAGAAACAAGACAGTAAAGATCTGCCAGATTATTATTACCTCAAGTATCGTTGAAAACAGTATTCAGAAACAAGACAGTAAAGATTTACCAGATTATTATTACCTCAAGTATCGTTGTTAACAGTATTCAGAAACAAGACAGTAATGATCTGCCAGATTATTATCACCTCAAGTATCGTTGAGAACGGTATCCAGAAACAAGACAGTAAAGATCTGCCAGATTATTATTACCTCTAGTATCGTTAAAAACAGTATTCAGAAGGAAGACAGTAAAGATCTGCCAGATTATTATTACCTCAAGTATCGTTGTTAACAGTATTCAGAAACAAGACAGTAACGATCTGCCATATTATTATTACCTCAAGTATCGTTGAAGAAAGTATTCAGAAACAAGACAGTAAAGATCTGCCAGATTATTATTACCTCAAGTATCGTTGAAAACAGTATTCAGAAAGAAGACAGTAAAGATCTGCCAGATTATTATTACCTCAAGTATCGTTGAAAACAGTATTCAGAAACAAGACAGTAACGATCTGCCATATTATTATTACCTCAAGTATCGTTGAAGAAAGTATTCAGAAACAAGACAGTAATGATCTGCCAGATTATTATCACCTCAAGTATCGTTGAGAACGGTATCCAGAAACAAGACAGTAAAGATCTGCCAGATTATTATTACCTCAAGTATCGTTAAAAACAGTATTCAGAAGGAAGACAGTAAAGATCTGCCAGATTATTATTACCTCAAGTATCGTTGAAATCAGTATTCAGAAACAAGACAGTGATGATCTGCCAGATTATTATCACCTCAAAAAGTATCGTTGGAAACAGTATTCAGAAACAAGACAGTAATGATCTGCCAGATTATTATTACCTCAAGTATCGTTGAAAACAGTATTTTGAAACAAGACAGTAAAGATCTGCCAGATTATTATTACCTCTCTGATAAATGACAGTAAAGTTCCGCCGGATTATTTTTACCTCAGTATTTCGATTCACATTCATGTTTCACACCCGAGGGAGTAAACAAATGCTGGATTCTTATTACTACTGTTGTATGGAATTCAGTAAAGATCCGCTGGATTATTATTAATCTTGTCACTTCATAAAGCAGTAATAAGGAATCAGAGGGAGTAATCATCTGCCAGCATATTTGTACTGATCAGTATTAAAATGCCTGGCTGATGATTACCGTACAGTAATCATCAGCCAGCATTTCATTACTGGGGTGTAATAATCAGCTACAGTATAGAAATGCCACCACACCGGGCCCTCAACTGATAAATTTCGTGCTAGTACCAGCTAGATCCTAGAGACTAGAACTTTGATTGGTTGAAGTCCATCACAAGTGGTACGTTTAGATAAAAAAAAATATTATCTTCATCTAGATGAATCTAAAGTCATGTAGTCACAATAACTGTTTGCGATTGGCTGGCTTATGTAACCACATGCACATGTAGATTCCGGTAACTCTGGAACTCACTTCCGACTACTTCATAGTGTATATATTATCAGCAGAGCAGCGAAAACCGCTAATAATTTAGCGTAATATAATATGTTGATTACTGTAAATAGCAATGCAAGGTACTGTTATGCAGTAGCATTCGGGATTACAGCCATCTTTGATGAATATGAGTTACTCAACATTATTATCATGTTATTATAGTTTGTAGTCTAGTGTAGGGATTGTGGAAAAAATCTGTTACTTCAAGTCCTCTTTACGGATGGGCCATCACTCAGTCATTCAGGAAAGCGGTTTTCGATTCCCAACATGGTTGACCATCCTAGTGGAGGTTTTCACTAGTTTCCTTCTGATATTTAGGTTTATATCCGAGTGGTTCTTTAACCATATGTCAATATCGACTCTTTCCCACAATTGAAAAACACATACAAATACCGTTTATCGCATTTGTATATCATCGCGTTGAACATTCAGCGATGGCAATAGAGATATACAGCTCTTCATTGAACCCAATGTGAATAAATAAGTTACATGATTATGATGATTATTGTTTGATTAACGACCCCACCAACAGCTATAGGTTATACGAGGATACGAATGAGTAGAGGTGATTATGAAACTATGAAGTGATGTTAAGAGAACGATTACAAAAACCCATGCCTTATGCGGGACTCGAACCCACGTCCAACGGTGACTTCAGTTTCTGAAGCGGTGCCTCCGCTGACTGAGCTACCAAGGGTGGCAATAAATACATGATGAATAGTTATCTTCAGTGTGGTGAAATGATGGGACGGAATGGGTCGTCCAATTATAATGAACCAACTCTATTAACTTTCATGACTGAAGGAGAGATACCACGAAAAGTATGGTGGTCGAGTGTCCAGTATAGTGACCACATAATTCAATCGTCTGGCTCCAACGTGTGCATTTACGTTTGGAGAGCATTCCGAGAAAAAAAATATTGTATGTACTCTACGGGTTGTTCCAACAGATTATGGACACTGGAAAATTCTCAATTGTGGTTGTTTTAGCAACAACCCTTGTTGGTTTTTGGGTGTTGTTAGTTTTTGTTGTTGGCCCTGCAAGTGTTTTGAATAATCTTTCCAGTTTCTCAGCATCTCTCTTATCAATGTACTAAACACTATTTACAAACCTTCAATCATACTTTGTACCTCGGAAGAAAATACAGATTGATCAGTTAAGAACGACAGATATCAGAGACGCTCTCAATCGCTCTCACAAATAATCAAGCACCGAATTCAGAACGTCTATTTTAGCAGAATTCTGCAAACGTATGAACCTGAATCGTTATCTCAATAACGAAAATAAAGAAAAATAGAGTTGATAACAGATAATAGTGTGAGAGCTTATATAACTTTCACTAGGCAAACGCAGGATGTGCGTTGTACGATGGGCGAGATGTCTATATAAAGTATAATCGAGAACTCTACAAACCTTGATCATTTGAAATTAACTTCATCCGATGTCAATGAATCTAGAAAGCCGTGACTTCGACAATGCAACATTTTTCAACTAATATTTCTATCTTTCCGATGAATAAAATACATTTATTTTATTATTTTCTCCAAAACGGCTGGTCCGAATATCAAACCAGATTTGTATTCATGTATATTATTCTTGTGTTCACATTTGTAGAAAATTTGAATCATATTGAAGAGATTTAATTTTTCAATTTTTTCCGCTCAGCCAACTCTTATGGGGTTTTTAGAAACTTCTAAAAGATGTTTCTCAAAAATGGTCCAACCGATTAGATCTCAAAACTATACAGTTCTGATTTGGATAAGTTTGCATATAAAAAAAAAGTTTCATGTCGATCGGTCAAACCCTGCGACCTGTGCAGTGCTTACAAACAAACGGAAAAAAAAAACGCATAGACAAAGTTCCGTGAGAGTTCAGTGAAAATCTTCGCTACGCTCATCTAATGAATCTGTTATTCAGTTTCACCTGTACAAACCCATCAAAATTAACATACAAAATCAACAAACGTAGTGAAGTGAAGTTACTATTTGGTTAGATGAAAGGATTCCACTGTATTCCTCGCAAATTCTAAATTCTCAGTAAAGCGCAAAGTGTACAGTGTTTTACAAGGTACATAAAGCCAGTGTGTTGCAAGTACTCTATGATTCATGTGGCAGTCTCTAGACTGTCTATTGTGTTACATATTGCTCTATTTAGTATGGCACATTATGAGTTGATAATGTGATTATGTGGCAAACTAGCTCGACAGCTAACGCCTGGTTACGTCATGCAAAAAACAAGCTAAAAACAGATAAACAGAGATAAAAAACACAATGTAATCGACGTGCATAATTTATCAGACACGTTTTTTTGGAATACGTGCATTTTCCATCTCGTATCACTACCGTTGGCATGTTGGAACTCCCGATGAGTTGGGTAGCTGATTGATAGCGGAGACGGTCGATCGGGGACACAGACATCACGTGGGGTACGATATAACCTTGTATATGTTATGTGTAATAATTGGAGTTTAGTGAGCGTAGATATCATCCCTGTATTAGAATACCATGAATGGATTTTGTTTTGAGAAAATTGAGTTCTGAGAACGTGAATAAGAACAATGTGTTAATAGAAGTGGTGATAAAAATAAAAGTAACGTACTTTTGTTTTTTATTTATTTCACAAGAAATTAATACAGGAAAGAAAAAGGTACAGTTCGCTTATTCTATAAGCCACAAAGTCTTGGTTAAGACTTATCTGTGGAATAACACCAAAATCAATATGGGAGAACGTAGCAAATTAACGATTAAAACGGTGGTTATAAAAACAAACAAACAATAACATTGGATTTTCAATTGTAAAACAAATAAGGGTATAGAAAAAGAAGAACAAAGAAAATATACAGCATTACATGTATCATGATCACACTATCATGATGTCGAATACGTCAAACATAGGTCTGTAAAACATACATAAATCATAAATCTGTATAAACCAGATTTAAACTCATTAAACTCATGGCGCCCATGACTGAGAATTTTGGCTAGCACCTCGAACCATCATACATGAAGAGCATATAATTCGATTTCTGCCATGCTCAACAATCTTGAAGATTTTGTTTTTGTAAAATCCCTCAGTCATTGAAGTGAATATTTGGATAGTTCTCCAAGAACAATACACAAGTGCTTCATTTTTAATGTGTGAAGATCCGTAATGAAATAGCATTTCACATCTATCTCTTCTCATTCACAAAGATCTAGGTGATCATTTCATTGTGGTGCTTATTTCGAATACATTCAACTGAATAAAGTAGAGACTAGAGTAAGAAAAACAAGAGTGTGCACCAATAGAATTGTTGCGAATGTCGGTGCGAGGGTTAGACGAGGGGTTTGAGATGATGTTCGTCTGATTAGCTATTGAACCCTGAACTGGGAGTCCTCCTCATTGAAAAAAGACAAGATTTCTCGAGCAATCTCATTCCAATTTGTGTTACCGGTGTTTTATTTGCATGAGGAGCGCATGAACTGAACGACATCTTGTAATTAGATGAGCGTAGCGAAGATTTTCACTCAAGTCTTACGGAGCTTTGTCTGTGCGTTTTTTTTTTTTTTTTTTTGTTTGTTTGTTTGTAAACACTGCACAGGTCGCAGGGTTTGATCGATCGACATGAAACTTTTTTTTTATACGCAAACTAATCCAACTTAGAACTGTATAGTTTTGAGGTCCAATCGGTTGGACCATTTTTGAGAAACATCATTTAGAAGTTTCTAAAAACCCCTAAGATTTGCCTGGGCGGAAAAAAATTGAAAAAAAATCTCTTCAATATGATTCAAATTTTCCACAAATGTGAACACAAGAATAATATACATGAATGAAATTTTGGTTTGATATTCGGACCAGCCGTTTTGGAGAAAATAATATAATAAATGTATTTTATTCATCGAAAAGATAGAAATATTAGTTGAAAATGTTGCATTGTCGAAGTCACGGCTTTCTAGATTCATTGACATCGGATGAAGTTCATTTCAAATGATCAAGGTTTGTAGAGTTTTCGATTATACTTTATATAGACATCTCGCTCATCGTACAACGCACATCCTGCGTTTTCCTAGTAAAATAGAAATACATTGTTGTATTAACAAAGTCTAATAGATACCCATAGTAACTGAAGTCAAGTAGAGCGTGGAAACGATTTGCGCGAATTACATGAGAGGGGAAGATAGCGATTGAACATGATTAATCTAACATTAACACATTCGTACCCTCGGATAACATACTGTTGCTGGGGTCTTTGAGCAAACAATAACAGAACTGTGAAGTTTAATCAGAGTGAAGAGTATGATTGACGAGAAATCTCAAATCTCAAATGAAAGTGAAGGACATCATAATTTTGAAACTAGATCCTCACGAATATTTACGAGATTCATTTTCCTAATTCTCAAGAAAACTAAAAATCACCAGCTCAATGTTAAAAATTAATAGACGAGCTTTAGGGAGGATTCAATTTGACATACTGAAAAAAATTGGTGTTCGTTTTTATGTTTTTTTTTTTTGTGTTTTTGTCGATTCTCCACAGGTCAAACGGCTACAGCTATCAACTTCAAACTTTTTTTCATTATGGTTCCTTATCTAACTTAGATCCGTGTAGTTTTGTTTGTGGCATTATCGGGAAGTAACTTTTATTTTCATGAATTTTAGAAATTTCAAAATTACTCATGAGAATAACACAGCGGAAAAAAAATATTTTCCAAAAGAATGAAATTTTGCGTGAAGTCAACTTACATTTTGATAGACATTTCTGGAAATTTTTAGCTTGATCTGGTCAGCCATTTTGAAGAAAAAACATAGAATATGCTAAATTAGTACCACTCGAATACTATCCGCTCGTCCTACAACGCATATATGGCGTTTTCCTAGTTCACTGAAGTCTAGTTCTAGTGTTGTGTTGTCATTCAATATAATGTATAGAATAGGTTTTGATTCGAGTAACAATGAAGTGAAATCTGAAAAGAAAAGTCTGAGAAGTTCCGTAATTGAATGAGACGATTGTGGATTATCATGGAATATTATTATTCCAAGAACGCGAAGATCTGTCAGTTGTTATATAAAATACAGACTGGGAATATACGCGTGAATTGAAATTGATCGATGTTATATTCACATGGGGCCATCTTTCGGCGTCATCAAAATGTGATTTGAACGTGTATCCCCCCCCCCCCCCCCCCCCCCCCCACCCCTTATCATCTCTTTCGTCACCTTCCTTTAACTCCATGTGCACGCATCATCACAAGACGGAGTGGAGTGAGAGATTTGTCAATATCTTTGAGGAAAATCTATTTTTATTAAGGACTAGTCACAAGAGTGAAATCTGCATACTGGCTGGGAATATGAATATGGTCAAAAAGTACTTTTATTCATCAAATAAGTATGCCGTCTAACAATTTGACAATTGTGGAAACTCTGGTAATTACACAATCTAGCTGCAACTTTGAAGATGATAAACCACTTCTTCGGGAAAAAATCTCAGTACCTCAAAATACAACAACTGCCTATACAAATATAATGGTGATATTTGTCTTTTGTCATATTGGTGGATGACGTTTTCTTTCGTATTGCAGGAAACAAGTAGAACTAGGCCAGTTGATATAGCTTCGGTACACATTATTTTAGTTGGATCCCATAACTTGATTGACCTGATTCTACACGAAAAGTAGCAACAGAATGCTCCCTTAAATGCAATATGGCCGACGATGGGTTACAAAAAAAAATAGTCAACAATGTAATATTTCAATCAATGTCATTGTTGAGAATATGGCACGCTTTAATGTGTAACTTATCACGATTTCTACTTGTAACATCAGACCTGAAACTTTTTTTTATCGAATATAAGAAATAAATTGAACAAACATATTAACGAGTAAACATTATTAAATGAACAGGAATGATTTTGCTACTTGTATTCTCAACAATTAGCAAATGAGGATGAAAAACATTTTTTTTTCCGCTAGCCAAACATTTATTCACCAGTTTTTTTTTCATCACAATCTTCATAAAACCATCTGCTATCTTCCACTACTGCGGGCAACCAACCCTCAAAGGAGTAGAACGTGCTTTTAAAATATTTTCGAGTGGATTTACACATCAAACGAAACATTTATACCAATTTATGAAACCATTTTCTTCTTATCTCATAGTAATACGCCACTCATGCATATATGCTGTACTTTTCATATGTGTTGATGTGCCGATCGACAGTTCCCCCTATAGAAGAATATCAATGGCCGGTGGTCTCGAGTCGCCAAATGTACAGCAGACCGCTATGTTGATGTCTTACATACACGCCTGACATTTTTCAATACGATACAGAATACTCATGAAACTTTCGACTGCATTTAGAAATGTTTCACACAGAAATTAATGATGTACCAAAAGAAATGATTATTTTTCAAGTGAAATGTGGATGTCTTTTTGCTCTTCCTGATATTTGATGGTTTTATAAATACCATTTAGGATCATATGCAATTATCTGAAGTACTTTGATTCTCATATAGCCGGTGCTTAACGTATGACAAGGTTATTACGATCACTCAATATGATCAAAGGTATGTTTTGATGTATTATCGTTATAAAGGCATGCACATATCATCACACATTAATTCAATCAGGTGTGTATGATCATATCATATGTGAATAGTACTAGTAATAGGACAAAGCAGAATATGTTGTTAAGAAATTACTGGACGAGGACGAAACTATGAAAACAAACTTATTCCTGTTTCCTGTTTCCAAACTTATCCCCGCATAACATAGCTGTTGGTGGGTTCTTGAAGAAACATGAAAAAACATAGTGGGTGCAAATACTTCAACGGAACATTTATTAATGAACTAATCAATTCATAATTGTGAAAATCTTCAACTTTATTCTATTCCAGAGAGTAATAATATATTCAAGAGGAATAAAACTATGTATAGTGCTAACTCATTATTCATCTTAGTTGGAGACAAACTTCTCTCATAAAAATAAGCGACATTTTCTCGGTTATAACGTCAAGTATCTCCCGGAAAAAAACTTGAATCTTTCGACATTCAAACGAAATTATCCTCAATAAATCTCGAAATTAAAATTAAATTCATTTCAAGAAGAATTGAAAGTTTTTCTCAGTTTTCTTATCCTCGTCTGTCGGAAACTCCGTAACAAAGCGTTGCCAATCTTAATCCTCCTTGATTCATATTACAAACTTAACGAAATAAAATATCATTATATACCGTTGTATATTTTATATGAAGTTGTTAAGTTGGTAGATGTAACTTTCACGATTGCTACTTCGGTGTTCGTTTTAAGCTGCGCGTCGTGCGTTGGGGTGAGGTGGGGGGGGGGGGGGGGAGGAGGAGGGAAAGAGGTTGGGAAGTTGTTATAGGGGATGAGACATGGGGACGATCTTAATTAGTGACCACTCTAATTAAATTGTCTCTGTCGTTTTAATAGGAATGCGCTACGAGGAGTAAAAGCGTAGAGTATTTTTGTTGAACAGAAGCGTCGATGGCGACTTTAGTTTCTACCCTTGATGCTTCTGTGAATTGAAATGTCACAGTGTGAAATGTTTGCTGCTCTTTTGTGATTGCTTCTGTGCAGGACAATTCCAGCAATTATTATTAGTATTTCTTACAAAAAAAATATTTAATCAAAAATAATTTCTGAGCATTGATTATGGATTGAGAATTAATCGAATTTCAACAATGTTTGTGAAATCAAGAGTTGTGAATTCGACCTGCTGTTCTGATTATGATTTCACATAAATTATCATCCACCCCAATGTGGAGAAATCTCGAAAATATTCCTATGGAAGAAATGTATTCCACTTCGTCTTCATTATAAATTATAGAACCTATTTACTTCTGAGATTCAAATGAGTTAAGATTAATAAGAGAGTTGCTGTCGGTGACTATACATTACTCTTAGCTAGAAATAATTCTGTTTTTCTTGAAATCTTTTAACGCCAAGATTTATTTTGTTTATTTTTCCTTTTGTATTCTCAGAACAAGCCATGTTTTATAAGATTTGAAGACATAAAGGATTAAAATGAATTACTCTTTCCTTTTTACCCCTCTCATTCTACTCCACCCCTCTTTCACCCCATTCTCCTTCCATCCAACGACATAAGATTAAAACTCTAGAGGGCGTTTCTTTTCTTTCTTTTTTCGCGAAGGCAATTAGATATTTTAATATAGCTAAGTTGCGGGCAATTTGTTCTAACTACACATAACCATTATAGTATAACGTTTAAAGCAATTTATCCCTTCTATATTAGTAGGCCTACATGTGTTAGACTATCTTTTATGATTCTGTTAAACTAAGACTCAGACTACGACTAAACATAAAAACTTTAATTCAACGAACGATTGTTTAGTGCATTTTGTTACGTTTCAATAAAATGAAATAATGAAGCAGTAAGTTATGGAATAAAAACAAACTTCCTTTGTTTGCCGTTCACAATCATGAGCCACCGCAAGCATCCAGGTTAATGATCAACATAACAAACAAAACAAACAAAAAACATCACTTGTAGAGAATAACAATCTAATAACGACATATTGTGAGAGAGAAAATGAAAAAACGAAATGTCAATAACAAAAATAATGAGTAAGAGAGGAAGATGATAAAATAAAATGGTAATAAGAAAAATGATATTAAAATACATTAAGTGAAGTTGTGAAAGAATGAAGTTGAAATAGAATGAGTATTTCATGATTCACGCTATACGTTCTCATGTTTACGATATAAAAGAAAATAAAACCCTTTGTTCGAATTGAAAATACTATTGTTGTACGTCGTTTGCAAACAAATTCAGAACTTTCTGATGAATACTCTGTGAGATATGTCAATTTGAATGTTGTGATCTACACTCTCGAAAAGTAGATGACGCCCGAATTCTAAGCGTCGTGGCGCCTGTGCTTGACACCTATTTCAGAAGTATCATAACAGGTTTGATTGCTTGGAATGTGCTGAGCCGAATGATGTATGAAACCGTTCGTTCCCTTACGTGAGAATGGCAATTTTGGCCTTCTGAATGAAGGACTGATATAAGATTATGTTTCAAACACAATTGACTTCGCATAATTTCAATAACCCTGGAGAGATGAGTGCACCATTTACATTTAGTTCAATTAATTCTATAATATATTATTTTCAACCTTTTTTTCGGGATGATAAGATCACCCTTGTGGTCCCCTGCTCGCACGGTCCTATATACGCTCAGAAGGAAACAATGGCTTTATTCAGGGTTTCGGTGTTCATAGAGAAAACAAACATATGGAGCATTGTATGAAGCTAAAACCTTGCAATATTGAGCCTTATTCACACTAACAGTTTGCTAAATTTTCAATGCGGTGATGGTTATGAAAATTATGAAAATAACTGGTGAATAGTCAACCTTCCACGACGATATATAAAAATATCACCAATCTACACAACTATAAACAGATGAATCCTCCATAGAGATTGACGCACAGTGATGACCTATACCTCTCTCTCTCTCTCTCTCTCTCTCTCTCTCTCTCTCTCTCTCACTCTCTCTCTCTCTATCTCTCTCTCTCTCTCTCTCTCTGTCTCTCTCTCTAACTCTCTCCCCTCCTCTCCTCTCTCACTTTTCTGTCTCTCTCTCTCTCTCTCTCTCTCTCTCTCTCTCTCTCTCTCTCTCTAACTCACTCACTCTCTCTCTCTCACTTTATCTCACTCATTACCAGGTCTGCATGTTTGATCGTTTGAATGAATGACGTGGATATGACGCGTTGATACCACGTGGTCAGGTATGTATACTAACCGCGTATCATCACACATTGTTACCGCACGCTAGCCATATGCATAATAGACAAGCATGGGCAACATGCATCTATAGAAATGTCCGACAAAAGGTCTAATAAAGGTCTACAGAGGTCTAAACCAACAGACGTATCAAGTTTCACTAGACCAGGGCATCTCGAGAGGATTGAGAACAGCGCTACATGTGGTAGAATGAGGAAATAACACGCTACGAATTACGGAATGTGTGTATGTGGAATTTAATTGAAATTAAAATAACATTTGATTGCTCATTTTTGAGAAAAAGATGATTAATTATTTACTGGAAATAATATATAAATGCTGTATTGTTTTTTGAGGACCTGGGGAACACGAATTATCAATATAATATATTTGAGCTATATTTTGAACTTTTCAATCATGCGTTAATAACAAACGTATCCAAAGCATCTTGCCTACATTTTGAGACAAAACTTTCAAGAAAATTATGAAGATTTCAGAACACTTTTCGATGAACGAATTTAATTTTTGGAAATAACTCTGTCTTCATCCACTACACTCACAATTATCTCTCAAATTGAAACTATTTTTTTCTCAGCAATTTCTTGACCATTCTTGAGAGGTATGGATGTTGGTAATCGGTTACGTAAAGTATATAGAAATACGGCACCTCCACCAATATCTAATCGCCAATCACAATCTTTTGATTGTTATATTTGTGACTAAACCTGATAACATGAAACAATCTATTCACAAATATACCTTCACTCGAATACATGATCTGAATAATCATATTCATTCAGCAATAGACACTAGATATTCTGGGTGAAAATGAGACGTCACTAATGGAAAATTGTTCATGGAAATCGGAAGAGTCTTGAAATGATAAGTTCTTATGAATATATTATCTATTGATTCATTGACGTTGTTTTCAATAAAACATCATTTTGAGAGGTGTAATTGATCTGATATCATTATTTCATTTATACATCCTGGGTTTAAGACGCAGTATAATGTGATGACGACTAAAGTTATATTCTGTGAATAATGATGAGAGGAGAAATCGACATGAACAGTTATTCTATCAGATGATTAGGTTGAGAATTAAATGGTCTCGTTGTTTCAGGCATCGTTGTTTGGTCTCGTTGTTTCAGGCATCCTAGAAACAATCTCTATACAAGAGGAAAACTGACATTCAAATCTGAATTCAAATTAAAAATGGTTTTTCATCCTTATCAAATTCGATTTGACAAATCGTCATAATAATGATACCGTTCTATTATTCTGAAATGATCACCATAAATTTTGTATATATTGCTACACATTGACTTCAATGCACTCATAATAACTTATTCATAATGTATTCTACATATTATAACAATGTAGGTAAAATTACAGGAAACCACTCAGTTGATAGTTTCAAGTAAATACATAAACTCTACAAGTAATACTGGCCGGTGCATGCTAATGGCCTTGCACTTGAGTATCGTCGTGCATTAGTAATGAGTTCATGCTTGCACGTTGTGTATTATATATCATGAAGTGTTGCAAGGCGGAAACGAACAATAGAGATATACTGGTGGTTGGAAATAAAATTGTTGCAGTTAACAGTAGAATATTCTTGGAATGATTTTTTGTTGAAAGCAGAGAAGGGATTTGAAAGTATTCTCACGATTTTCACACGATTATTATAAGTAATTCTTCGATATGGAATCAATGATTTGATATAGTGAATTATTTTAATCGATAACAGCGATATATGTAATCGAGATAGGCGTATCCATATTGTATATTGTCATATTATCTCGGATCATATCTAATTAATATCATTCTGATAACTGTGCAAAAATGTTGTATATCCATCTTTCCATATTTTCTATCAAATTATTTGTCAAATTGTAAGCTAATTCTCACGCGTGCTATGTCTCAACTGGTACGATTCTCAACTCACAACATACATTAAAAAGCATATATAGCATAAAATGTTGCGAGTTGAGAATGGTTCCGAGTTGAGAATCGTGTGAGTTGAGAATGGTACCAGTTGAGACGACGTTGAAATATCATGAGCCTCAAATGTGGAGAGTTGAGAATGGTGCGAGTTAAGAATCGTAGCACTTGAGAATGTTGCGAGCTGAGAATCGTGCCAGTTGAGACAAATGCGAGTAGAGAATCGTACGAGTTGAGAATGGTTCCACTTGAGAATGGTACCAGTTGAGATACTACCCACACAGTGGAGTTAAAGTTCAACGTTTTTTATGTGATTGTATCAAAACTCTTGAGAATTTAAGAAACAAGAGCGAAATTAAAATTTGAATTAAATTTGAACCAAAATAACAATTTGAACCAAGTACGAATATATAATACCGTAACTAAATTACCTCATGGCTCATCTCTTACCTGCACTACCAGATCCGGGAGGCAAGGGAAATTTCTAACCCGGTTCGATCCCTATCGCCGACCATCTTTACAGGGTTGTTTCATGGTTTCCCTCTGTAGTCTAGGCTAATGTCAGGATGTTTCCCACGATATAGGTCATGACCGCTTCCATCCCACTATCCTTCCCATCACCCAAGAAACCTTCAACTCATTATCCCATCATCTCATTAATCATCCATCCGACGCCAATAGATCTTCGTTATCATTAGAGTGCGTCGTTAAACCCAATATACTGCGTATCCCTGGTTTAGTTGACGTGTTTGTTGTTCCGAGGGGGTGACAGGGGAGAAGGTTATTAGTGCACAAGGGAACGTAATTTACGTAGATTGTGTGTCTTGCAGCTTGTTGTATGAAGGAAGGTAATTTCAGTCGACTCACCGAGAGTCGCAGTACATCATGCCACATGTAATGACAGTTCGACTCACCCGACCGTCAATGGTAGAAGATAGGGGAGACTGTTGATCGTCACTACCATTAGTTGATAGATGAAAGTTTGATGTAGTGAACGCGACAAGGTTGCATTATATGTACTATACTTGCATCCACGTGAGATGGAGGTGAACACTGAATAAATAATAATACAAAATTTCTGTATAAAAGAAATGCACTGTATATGTAAACATCCAAAGCTTCTGAATTATTCATAGTTGTGTTTTATTCTTGAAAGTTGTTTTGAAAATCACTAACTCTTGAAAAACACAGCTATACAAAATATAAAACAGTGATATTTATATTTGTTATATTGGTAGACAGTATATAGACAGCCCAGCGATACAGGGAAACATTAAAGCTCACTGAATTGTTATGAATGAGCAGATGACACTTGTTTCTGATAACTTAATTCTACAATGATTTATCAGAAAATTATAAATGATTCACTCATTCATTCAAGTGCACCATCACACTCTATTACACAGTAATATTATCGAAAACGTGTCAATGAAAAATGATGAAATGACATGCCAAGATCGAATATTTTGATGTAACGCATTGAAACAATACGTTGGTATATGACGTTCACCATAGTTCAATAACTTTTGTTTGATCAAATTTGAGAGAGAATGTCAGTCAGAATTATTAGAATAATGACAAGTCAAATAATTCGAATAAAAATATTCACGAACAATACGAATGTCAAGTACACAAATTACATCTAATATGAGAAATTGAAAGCTAGATATACTTTTTGTGTGAATTTTTGACAAAGAAATGAACCATTCGTCCGTAAGCACAATTCAAAAGAACTGTCTAACTTGAAATAATAGATTAAAAACTTATAATTAAGAAAAACTTATTTCATAATATTTCTTTGTAATTTCTTGGCAGAGCGAAGTAAATATTCTAGCGTATGATTCTGATTGACGTTACATTATTTTAACAATACCAAGTCTAAAAGTGCTGTACAAGTTGAAGTTATTCAGATGGAGCCAGTGTTGGAGAAGTTACTTTCACGAAGAAAATTTCTAAAAGTCAAGTTTCCCTGGTTAAAATAGTAACGTTTTAAGCGTTCAAGTTACCGAAAACTGAAAGTAACGAAAAGTTACAAAAGTTATTCGGAAAAAGTAGATAAAGTTACTTATGTTACTTATCTTTAAAAAACTGGAAAATCAGGGGCTATATATTTATTAAAAACTCATATACGAAATACCTAACCGCGGAATAATGATACCCTGAACTAATTTGAATCTTACAGGTTTATTTCAGCGCACTGTTGAAACGGCGCCCTCCGTAGCTCATTCCACTTCACTTTCCCCTGCGCATTCGTACCTAGCTGTTCGTTGAGCCAATAATGAACATATTGTTCGAAAAATATTGGTTCAACCAATCTGGTTGTGAAATTCAAAATAACACATCAAATACCTAAGCAATTTTTGACGTGGATGGCAACAAAGTAACGTCCTAGTGACTTTGAACTTTTAATAAACGATACTTTTGAAATAATCTTTAAAAAAAGTAACGTGTCACTTTCGAAAGTTACTCCCCCAACAATGGACGGAGCCTTCTAGATGAAAGACTCTGATTCAAACGAAATACCAGCACTGATACCGATGGCTAAATGGCATCGTTACAAAATAAAATCCCATCTAACATGCTTTTCTCAAATGATGTCATCCATTGTGGTAGTAATTGATAACAACCACTTGATTATATTGTGGTAATGGAAAGTAGTGTGGAAACAGTGCTTTCAAAATCGGTATATCTAGTCACAACTTTAGAATAACACTAATTTAAAACCCTAAACGTAACTTCACTAGTTGCTATGGTCACCTGAGTGTTGCTCGCTAATGGTTTCCGATATCTTCAAATATCAATATATATATATGATCTCAATCATTTTTCTTATCATTTCCCCGTTTTATAGCTTCAGTTTGACTGTTTATCACTGCAATAAGTGCTGATTGTGATAAAATACTCAACGATTCATTTTATTACCATTTCATTTTGATTACCATTGTCCGGTCGCCCACAAAGTGCCGTCGTAAAACCTGACTGATTGAACACTTGAATGGTTCTCGTTAGAATTATCGTTAATAGGCTACCGTCTGCTGCAGATGTCACACACATGTCGTTCAACAGTTGTCGTTAAACAGATGTCGTTATGAGCAGACTCGGCATTGTTGTACCTTGCATAGATGATTACGGATTATGTGCAGTTTGAATGCATTTAGCATCGTTATTATATATTACAAAATGTATTGTGCAGTTTTCTTTAAGGCGATTAATTATTGAATGAACTGAGACAGACACATGAATCATCAAAGTAATAATCCTCAATCAGATTTATTTTGAATACAAGTTAATCGTATATTATATCGTAACAATGAGATAAGATAACGTAGTGAACAGTAAACTTGCTGAGGTAAACATACTGAGATGAGAAATTTATGTAGAAAATCGATTCAAAATCTACATTTTCAAAGTTTTTGCGAATTATTCCCTAGGGAAGTTATATTTTTATGTCAATCTGTTGTCGTATTACAATTTTCTGGAAGTTTTCTCAGAAATTCAATTCAATGCAGGATATAATTGTGTTCACCTTTAACCTTCGTAAAATCCAATTACAACCAAACAGCCAATAATGATCATGTTTAATGATCTTCAAATGACAATGTTTCAGAATCTAACTGGATGTACACATGAGAACATTATAATTGTGTAGAATGGAATTGTATATTAATTTCATTCTTGATTAAATTGATCGATTATCGTTTGATGTTAACAGTACATTAAAATCAATGATAATAAATAATATTTTCACGATCAATAAATAATAATCAAACGGCAAGACTAATGACAGAACCAATTATCTTTAGCATTGTCCAATAGTATGAGCATCAACTATGGCAAGTTTCAACGTTTTCACAACTATATTTGTAGAACTCCTATATGCTCCGACCCGTTCTAACTATTTCACCAGTGTACACAAACACGAATTGTTGAATTATTTCTCTTTCAATATTTTTAGTTCGATATAAATTCAATTGAAAGATGCTGCATCAATTGAATCAAAATGTCAGTTGAGACAAAATTGGGTCATATCTGTCAGAAATAGTATTTCTCATTTTGAGATGGACCATCG